>JAOVVA010097222.1:0-12137 GCA_028565275.1 Leiocassis micropogon | reverse complement strand
CATTTATTTTCTGACATAGTAGAGGAAGCGGAGCTTCCCTTGTAGTCTTAGAGCAGCCGCCACTGATATATATATATTTATATATTTAATATATATATATAATTATAATTTGTAATGCGTTTTTTCTTATTCCTATATTAACATCTACTGTTTCTTTGTTCATTTACTGTGAAAATGAACCTATGCCCTTTGAAATAGGCCAGAAGGTTAGATTATTTTTAATAACTGGAATGTCTCTTGGCATCAGGGCGCACGCATCTTTCAACTTTGCGTGCGGCGCTATATCCCTCCCTACTCCCTTCCCTCTGACACTGATTCCAAGTAAAGTCCCGCTCTGTAGGTTTGTCTGATGCTTTGTTATAAAACGCCTCCACACAATGTATATAGTTTTGTAATATAAAATAAATTCATAAGCAATACATTGCTTATAAATAAGTGACAAAAAATTATTTATATATGTATGTAGGGTATATTGTTTGGTCCACAGAATGATTCCACAGAAAATCCAATGCAGCACAAATCACCCAAACAGTTAATGCTGGCCATGATGGAAAGGCACCAGGGCCCGTATTCACAAAACTTATATGAATTCTCTCAGAGAGCTCCTATCTTAGCTTAGTCCTAGTTGGGAGTCCTAGACTAAAAGTGATTTAGGAAACTTCTCAGAGCAACTCTGAGTAAGGAAAGTACAAAAACATATACCTTAGTGAGGAGGTGAGGTTAACCTTGTTGCTAGGGATGATTGGTTGATAAAAAATCTTAAAATGCGCTCTTTGTGAAAATAGAATTTATGATAATAGAATAGAGAGTGAAATCATAATGATTGTATATAAAAAAAATTGTCTAATCATGACTACAGGCTACTTTATGCAAATTTTCTTTTATAGGCTAAATATCTAAAGTATCTAAATATCTAAATGAATAAAAATAATTAAAACAGCCAATTGTTAAAAATGTGTCTACTTTTCAAGCAACCAATATCCATACAGTAGTTACTATATCAAAGTTCTTAAATTTATTTACCATACTGGTTTCATTACTTGATGGGAGCAAAATGGCTTACATGATTGCCGTGATTAATGTGGGAGCACTAAGTACCTCCCATCCCTCCCCTCTGAGGGAGCTCGGCCAATCAGCTCTCTCTAGACCTCCGGCTGCGAGAGGTTACAGCATCACCCGGGAATCGAACCAGCGATCCCCCGGATGATAGGGCGAGCACTTTACCACTGCACCACTCGGGAGGTTTCGTGAACTATTTTTATCTTTACTAAGATTTTGTCCTAAATTTAAGGGGAAATTCTAGGAAAATATCATAATTCTAAGAATTTTATCATTATGAAAAACCTTTAGGCTTAAGAAGCTTTGTGAGTACGGGCCCAGACGTTTATGCTTGTGCTTGTAGGTGGGAAAAGGCTTTTTCCTTGCATGCCTCCCAAACAGCTTGTTGGCATGTAGATAGCATCTGATGGTTGTTATGGAGACTTTGTGACCCCAAGATGCCACTTTTTGATGCAGTTCTTTAACAGTGAGCTTTGCAGATTTTTTTTTACTTCTCTTACAACCCTTCTCACTGGGCGTGGTGGCAAGGTAAACTTGGGTTCCAGTTGTTTAAAACTTCTTAATTCTCAAGTTTAGGCAAGTGGATATTTTTTGTAGCTATTGCCTGAATTATGAAGGTGGACACACGTATGCCTTAATGGAATGGGGTGTTTATTTTGTCTTTCCCATGTTAAATAGTGGATAAGAGAAATAGGCCTCTGTGTCACCTCAAAAAAAAATACATGACTAAAATGTTGTGGTATAAA
This sequence comes from Leiocassis micropogon, assembly GCA_028565275.1. Taxonomy (NCBI): domain Eukaryota; kingdom Metazoa; phylum Chordata; class Actinopteri; order Siluriformes; family Bagridae; genus Leiocassis; species Leiocassis micropogon. Next base: position 10,332 of record JAOVVA010097222.1, on the reverse strand, counting down.
TATACCACAATATTTTAGTCATGTATTTTTTTTTTGTCCACTTGAGCTTGTTAATTTTTCTGCAATTTTCAGTACAAGATTATGCTGTTGCAATAAAAAAAAAAAAATTTATTAGAAGCCTAGGAGCACATCTTATCCAGGGGTGCAAATAATTGTGGAGGGCGTTGTATACACACTCAGACACACGAAAAGAGAAATTTGCATTTCTTGTATGATTTAGTTTCTTAAAAGCATGTTATGTTGAGCAAGAACGTATGTAACAATGCAACTGTTCATAAACTTAAATTGCATAAAAAATTAAATACATGGCATTTTGAAAAATTACATCTTAACCATTTCATATATAGAAATCATACAAACAATTATACAAGCAAACATCTAATTTAAATCCAGTCTCCTCCAAATATATTTTGTACAATTCTCCAAATTTTATGTACAATAATCCCTGAATTTTGCATTAGCATTCAATTATAGCATTACTTAACCTGTGCAAACGAGATCATTTGTTTTGTAATTCTAAATAAATAAATATACAAAAAGAAAGAAAACTGAAAAGCGCAGAGATTTGGAAATGTAAAAACAATACATTTTCAATATAGTCTTTGAACAAATCACTTGCATAAGGTAAAATCTGAAGCAAATGTATATACAGGTGCTTTATGATAAGAGCGGTAGAGGGGTAGAAGGGTGGAGATTGGGGTGAACTTCTAAGTGCATTTCCATATGAGCTACTGACAGGAGAAAGGGCAATGGTGCACTGAATTGAAATCATTTTGGGAATTTCAGCATTTAGTTTTCAGTAAAGGATAGGAACATTTTCAGTTTCTGCAAGACAAATTATATGTTCACTTGAATAATTAATTAAATTAGATTTTTTAAAAGCTTGGTGCAAAAGAAAAAAATATATAAACTGAACTTCTTGAGGTCTGGTGAGAATTCATTGTTATTATATAATCATATTAATCATGGCTGTCACTGTGCATGTTCTGCTTATTTAAATTAAGCGCATTTGCTAGTTATGTTAGTTATCTTGGATAGAGGAGGTTCGTGAAGGCAGCACTTCTAAACAGCTATCAGTAAAAAAGTGTGCAATGTTTTCCTGTTTTGTGCATTCTTCAACTTCATTTATGTTTAAAATGCCTTAAAAGTCTCACAGCTAACAAAGTGTGTCTGTTAATTCTCTCTGAGAATCCATTTTTGAAATATCTCAAACTCCTACTAAAATTAAATGTCACTCCTCTTCTGAATGCGCTGTTTCAGCGTCTATGTAAATGAGCCATTGCAGAGCTACACCCCCCAGAGAGCTGAGCAACAAGCTGAAAAATGGTAACTTCTTATATGAGGTCACGTAAGAGGGAAAAATCTAACTTGCTTGTTTAAACCCTGGACAATGGCATATTCACTTTTTCTTCCTTTGCCCAAAAATGGACTCTTTCAGTTGCATCCCAATCAAATATAGTAACTTATGATGTTAGCCTATACACGAGTCTAATCAGGCTGATAATATCTGAATAGATTTTGTTTCACGTTAAAATGAAAAACACTCTCCATTTTCCTTGACAAAAGCAGACAACCTGCACCAGCGCACCAGGAGACGAGCGATGGATAATGACTGGTAAGGAGAAGGGGTGGGGATTCAGCTAAAATCTGAGAGTTCAACACATCTGCGCATCTGTCAATCATATGTTGATTGGCTCATTTGTCATTTGTACTACAGACAAAAAGACTCCTTACCCCAAGCCAATGATAAATTCTATGTAAAAAAAAGTCAATCAACCATAAAAAGGTTGGAAGGATTGTGGCTGAAAAATAATATGACCTAATGAAGTTTTCAGATATCTTTGGAAAGTATCTATGACTTTCTTCAGATTTTCTCTATAGTCATAAACTCTATAGACGTGTAGTTTTTCCTGTTCCACCCTTGGGCACGTTCCACGTAGGCTTGATTGACCGGTCATGTTTTGTTGATTGTAGTTTGACCTGTTTAGAAACTGGCACGTTATAGTGTCGATCGTCCTCTGTGACCAGGCTAAGACAGGGCCACTCTGGCATGTGGTCATCTGGGTAGTAAGTGATGAACTCTTCGGTGTCCGTCTTGTAGAGCCGAAAGACCCGAAGCGTATGCTGTAGGGAGTAGCCGAGCAGAAACATCTCCACCTGCAGCAGACAAAAAAGGTCTTTAGGGACTCATATCCTTTACCTAGTGGCTATTCTGCAAATATCCACAATGGCATGATAGAACTTGCCTCATTAAAAAAAAATATTTTAGACTGAATTTCTCACATAAGCATAGACAATGAGAATAGAATACATGGATATTATGTTCTTCTACCATCACATGTATGTGCTTGTATTCAGTATTTGGAATGGGGGCAATAAAAAGAAAAAAGAAAAACACACTTTCAAATTACATGAACATTTAATGGTCAGAATTAACAATAATATTGCTATTTACATTGTATGATTATAATTACTCTTAACCTGTGGTGGGCAGGCAAAGTACACAATTCCTGTACTTTTCCTGTCCTATATCTGTAAGATAAGAAAAATATTACTCGAGTAAAAGTACTTAACTTCAAATTTACTGCAAGCCACTGTGGTTGTAATGTAAAGCTATGTAGAAATGTAGTGAAAAAGAAACTACAGAATTTTTTGTAGAATGTAGTTGAATAAAAGTAAAAAGCATGCACTAATAAAACTATTCTATATAAGTATAGATATGTGAAAGCTGTACCCGAGTACAGAAACGAACTAAAAATGTACTTAATTATCTTCCACCTCTGCTACGAATGTTAAAAAGTATTAAATTACTTGGCCTTATTGCCAATAGTAGTTCTTAAGATTTTTTATTTTTTATAAAGCTTCATTAAAGTACTCACCTGTTCCAGACCTCCGCTGAAGCCCACATGTCTGAGATGATTAGTGAGGAAGCTCCTGGGACATTTCGAGGTGTCACGAGCAAAAAGAAGCCAGCAGAACTCGGGTACACTGGAGCCCTTCTTCATGTCGGAGTGCAGCTGAATGACCGTCTTCAGCATCAAGAACTTCAAGGCCTCCAGCAGCTCATATTCTTCTCGGCCCCCAACAAACAGTTCCTGGCAAAAACATTCCCTCTGCTCCAGACTCTCACACTGCACCGCCTCCTGCCACTGTGGGAACACCATAGGAGAAATACAAAGTCAATCAGGGCATTGGTAAGGTCACACACTTCAATCCTCAGCATACTTTATTCATGTCAATGTTAATTTATTACTGTTATGGCTGACCTGTGTATATCCTCATACTGGTTAGGTCAGGGAATACCATCAGTCTTAAAACCTTGCTGGTTTTAGTATGAAAAACACACAAGATTTAATAAATTAATGGCTAATTTACTTGGTTCTCAGAATAACAGTTTTGAAGTGTAGCAGTGTCTACTGCTGCGTCAAAGAGGATCATTCAGCCTAATAGTAACCTATACATTAAAGCAACATTTTCAAATGCATTTCCATCAGCGCTTGACAAAAGGTTTAGTTCCAGGTAGGGTTGAATGGTGCAATGCAACCCACATCATCAACTGCACTTTCGCATGGCAGGTGTTATGACTAAGACAGTACAAGTGCTTTGTTGACAGATTAGGGGCAAGTTTGAGCATATCCCAGGTCAGAAGCGCACATGGTACATGTTCCGGCCATTTTGATGAATGACAGGCTGTTTGGGTTTTGCCATATCCTTGCCTTTAATGCCTGTATTGCATTTACTGGTGGGCTCATCAAACTGAATGCTTCAAGAGGAGTTTTGAGCATTCTCATGAGACACGTCTGGCATCACCTCCAATAAAACAATTGGTCTTTGAGTAGACTTAGGGAAATTCCTAACATCAAAAGAGGCTACACAACAGCCTTATTGAAAAATGTTATCCACTGCATTGGGCTAATTTGTGACTAATGTGCTAATTGTGCTAATATTATTTTGGCACTCCATTTCTGCTGGCAATCTCATCAGTGATCTGACTTGGCTTTCTGAAGCTGTGAGAAGTTGAATACTAGCCTGATACCGGTCCTCACCTAGGAACATTGGCCCAATAGAAAGACTGGTGGTTCTACAAAGAATATGGTGGTCAAGACTGCACACAACAGCACCAAAGTTGGCATGCATCTGGGGTTGCACAAGACCTTTAAAGGGGGGTGGGTTGGGGGGCAAGGGGCATCCACCTACTACAGTCACCTTGGAGTCTGGCTTTGTACCTTGTAAATCATTATTGGCTTCACTGGTAAAAATGAATTTAAAAACCAGGGCCCGTATTTACAAAGTTTTTTTGTAAGACCCCGTTGCAAGGAATGATGCATCAATTCAAGAACTGTGATTGGTTGATAAAAAAAAAACCTCCGACCTCTGCAAAGGTTTTAAAAAGCACTCTTTGTTAAAATAGAATATATGATAATATATCAGTGAAATCATAATGTTTTTATATGAAAAAAAAATTATAATCATGACTACAGCCTACTTTATGTAATTTTTTATTTTATAGGCTAAATATCTTAAGGATAATTAAAACAGCCAATTTAAAGCAAGCAATTTCCATACAGTAGTTACTATATTAAAGTTCTTACATTTACAACAGAGTGAAATCATAATGTTTGTATATGAAAAAAATTTTATAATTATGACTACAGGCCACTTTATGCAAAGTTTCTGTTATAGACTAACTATCTTAAAGTTAATTAAACAGCCACATGTTGGAAATGTGTCTACTTTTGAAGCAACCAATTTCCACGCAGTAGTTACTATATTAAAGTTCTTACATTTATTTACCATACTGGTTTTATTACTTTTAATCCATTTAAATTTTTCATTGATGGGAGCAAAATGACTCAGCTTTTACCAATTTACATGATTGCAGGACAATTTATTTACAGTAAGTTGCACTTAGGATGGTATGTAGCCAACAATCCAAGAGAGATGGAAGGAAGTAAAACAACAAGAAAACCAAATTGGACAGAAGAGCAGTGTTTACTTTTAGTTTTCCGTTCAGTGTTTGGAGAATATTTCTTCTTCCTGCCATTTTGTCCTCTGCTAAAGAAACTCTTAAGCCTTTTAAAACGTCCTCCTCTCCACTCTTAACAACTTTTACCTTAGGAGCTGTTTTTAGGGCTAAGATGTTTTGTAAATAATTTTTATCTTTACTAAGATTTAGTCCTAAATTTAAGGGGAAATTCTAAAAAAAAAAGTCATAATTCTCTTTCATCACTAGGAGCAACTTTTAGGCTTAAGAAGCTTTGTGAATATGGGCCCAGATCTGCTCCAATAAAAAAAGTCATTATAAAATAATAGTAGTTTTTAAAAATTTATTTATAAGAAAAAAAACAAACAAAAAAAAAAAATTATGGCACAACCATTATCATTCCTGCATTTAGTATTACAGTAAGTAGTACATAATCTACACTCAGCTCCAGTGGTCTGGTCTGTGCTGCAACAATCATGCAAAAGCATTAGAGTTGTGAATTAGAGGAAAGTTTTTTAAGCATTGTGATATTCCATTTGAAGGAATACAACAGTGCTAATGTTAATTGTCTAATTTTTCTCAAGCAGCTATATTTTGTACAGATTTGAAGTATTACAACTATTAACATTATCTAATAAACATTAAACTGGAGCCTAACTTGTCTTACTGACTACTTAAATGGCTCTTTTTTTTTCCTGCTCCACCATCCAGTCCAGTTGTATGTTGTATGGCACCAACTCGCCATTAGAATGTTGAAGCGATGAAGTCATAGTAATGGAGCTTGATGATTTGTTTGTGTCAAAAAAAATTATTCAAAGCTTATGAGGGGGGAAAAAATGGTTCAAAATCTTTTGAGAGACAGCGACATCTGATGGTTTGAAGAAATTAAAGCAGCCATTCACTGAAGCAGTCATGCCTCCCTGAATACTCTAGTTTACGTCACTTATATGACTACAATAAAATGAATAAATGTAAATGCATACATTACAATACTTATGATTAAAATATATTGTAAATGTGTTTTTCAAATAGACTACACATTCTCCTTGTTATATTAACCTATTAAAAACTAACGAAAAGTATTCTGAATCACCAATGACATCTGAAGCTTCTATTGAAAAAGAATACTTTAGAAGAATGAATGGAGCTTCGGTATTGTCTACTCATCAATAAGAATCCACCAATTTTTGACCATTTATAGCTCTATAACCAGAATAGAAAAAAAACAGTGGGAATTGATTCTGAATTGGTAACAGGTCTATTGATTTAATTAATAAAATCGACCAAAAGAAAAAGCTAGATTAAATCGCTAAATTGATAAAACAACAAGCATGCACATTCTCGGAACTCTACAACATTAACATTACAAACACACCCTTCTACAAATCCTGTAAACCCACTAAAGTTTCCTCAGAACCTGTGCCAGGTCCATGAACCATACTTTTGGAAATATCTTTGTGGGAAGATCTTGCCATGGACACAAGTAGGTCTTTCACAATAACACACTTGTTTCACACTGCCCCCGGAGGCTGTCTGGAGTTCATAGAGCCACAGTTACACACATAGGAACATTTCTTTTTAATAACCAACTTGCAATAGTAGCAGGGCTGTAATGCAATTTTAAGGAGTCTGGCTTAGAAAGAAAAAAGGCAGCCCTTTGAAGTGATTTTTTTTTTAATTGCAAACTACAAACTGCAAATTTCGCAAAAGATTACCAGTATGCTGTGAAATAGTCTAGATGTATTAGTGTTACCCTGGCTTTCAGAAGCTTGAGACAATATTCCAGCAGTTTCACCGCTCCTCCATCATCCCTTCTCTGAAAAGGAAATCGCCAGTCTTCCAGTAAATCTTGCACTAACTGCAGCTACGTTAAACACAAAGCAAACAGCAGGGGATCTCTCAATTATTCCAAATCAATTTTACCACAGACATACTGCTGTCTATACATTCTGTCAATGTTAATGTGTTCTAAGCCACATCATTTTTGTTGACCTAAACACAGATTTATTAGTCTGTGTAATAAAACCATAAGTAAAATATTCTAGCACTTACTGTTAAGTAACAATAAACTTATTATAATTAAAATAACCGAAACAACTGCCCTAATATACGTATATGTAACAATTTTAACAACTTAAAATTCTCATTTAAAATAATTAAAAAAAAGTAAAATTAAAAAGTGAATGTGAAGTATAAATGTGTTTGGGTTCTTGTAGAATACTGAAAACAAACCTCAACTATTTCAGCATCTTGCAGCCAGTTACTGAGTTTGTTAGACTGGTTGAAGAGCTGAAAAAGGGCCGCCCTCAGAGCGCAGTAGTTGTCACCTCGTACTATGCGCAGCGCCTCAAATTTTTGAGCTACTGCTTCATACCCCTAAAATGAATAGCACACAGAATTCGTCAAGAAGGCAAGAGACACTGTGTAGTGCAGGGTTTCTCCAAGTAACCCCCTAAGGATCCCTTTCAAAGAGTTTTTCATATGCTTGGTGGGTTTCCACCCACAGTCCAAAGACATGCAGATTAGGCTAACAATTTTCCCAAATTGCCCACAGTATGTGAATGTGCGTGTGAATGTTGACTGGAGATTCTATCACGGTCATACAAAATGGGAATGAATAAAATGGTCACCATTGGTCTCCACAATGCCTAGTTGGACTATAGAGGTTTATAGATGGATGGATGGTATTATTATTTATAAAACCTTAGTTCTATTGTGGTATCTTGCATTTATCCCATTCTTGTTTTTGGTGCTGATACATGGTTAGGTGTGTGCTGCATTTCACCGGCTAAGACATGCATAATCTGTCCCAGCCTGTATTTTTGGTTAAACTGCATTGCTTTGAAATTGTGTTATCTCAAAATCCTTTCTGTTATTAGCAATCTAAATTTATCCACAAAAGCATATTATGTGAGCACACTGCAATAGTTAATAGTTCACGGGTTAACCTTCTGCCCTCACTTTTTGTGCAGAAGCAACGGGTCTACAGTTTGCACAAGGAAAAACTACCATTTCATAAGCTGTGATTAAAATTATTCAATGCTTGTGGTTTCTAATATTGTTTTCTTTTAGGAGGAAACCCACAAACATACACAGATTAATATGTCAATCAGTAAAAGCATACCCTCAGAAATCAAACATTTTAGCATCTTTGAGGATGTGTCCAATCTCTGTACCTTTCTGATCAGGTGACTTTTGGCTGTGTTTCCTTTCCACTCCCTGTGACTGTAAGAGAGCAGACCCTCAGGAGCTGACACGCTGGTCTGGTCCTCAGAATTAGACACGGAAGCTGGAAAAATAAATATAAAGCGATCATCTCGTAATTGAAACATGGACCACACCACACATTTTCCACAGCTGTAAGTACACTATGAAGTTAGATTTCACCTACTTTCACAAATAAAGTACATAGTACACAATAAATAGTGTGGAATATATAGTTTGCTTTGCTTTAAATACCTGCATTGGACAGCTGCTTCTCCTGTCTTTCCTGTTCTATTTCCTCTGCAGCCCTGTACAGGTCTTCTTCACTGTAAAAAAAAAAAAAAAAGAAGAAGAAAAAAAAGAAAGGTTCAAACATGACACTGTATGAGATTTGAAGAATATAAATTTGTGTACGGTCTGGCTTGACTAATCCGAACTGTTAAAAGTGCAGCACCCGTTATCATCGTCTGCTGCCGACATCTCTGGACGCTGCCTGCACAGGCGGCTATCTTGATTTAAAGTCTTAGCTTCTTTCTCAGGAGCTGCTTGCATGCTGTAAGTCTTCTCTCTGCTTTTTCCATGTCTAGATGGACAAGCATCCTTTTCACTAGAAAACAGAAATGATCACAAAAGGTCTGAAACTCAAATTTTTTTCAAAATTCAAGATTTAAAGATTATTTTTTTAATCCCAGAAGGAAGTTGCTTTGCCTTGTTAAAGTTGCTCACTATTTGAAAAAGAAGAGACGGAAAAGGAACCAAGTAGTGTCATGAAGGCTCACTTTATTGACGATGTTAAATATGACAATAGCAGCAGAATGAATTCAGAAGTCATTTTGATTCTTACACATTCACATTTCACAAAAACTTCCATAATTTTGATTGTGTAAAGCTGCTTTGCAACAATTGTAAAAAGTGCTATACAAGTAAAATTGAATTGAATAGAAGTCTAAAGTACTGTAAGATTCAGTCTGTCACTTTACAGTGAAAAGAACCTAATAATATAGCTGCAAGCAACGCTGAGCGGGCCCAGGCACAAAACATGTGCGCTTTTTGAGCATGTTAAGACCTCCAAACAAACCCGGATGTTGGGGAAAAAAGCATCACACTATGATACACAATATAATTTCACTCAGGACGTTATTAGCCAATTTTCAGCATAGGTTTTTAGTCACACTTTTAAAAAAAATCTATTTTTAAAAAGTGTGATGCTTAAAAAAAAAAAGTTATATATCTATACATATATCTATATCTATCTATCTATCTATTCATCAACACCATCATATCGAGTCGAAGACGTCATATTGCTGATGTCATAGTGCTTAAGCCTAAAAATTGCGAGGAAATTCGTCATGCAGCGAGACAATGACAAAACACACTTCTAATACATCTGGGGAAAAAACGGGTCCTTTAGACAGGTCTAGTCGATCACTCTACCGTAATGCAACCCTGAAAAAAAAAACCTGGAAAGGCATCACAATAGAAGGATGCTGGAATTTGATGTGATCTTGCAAGCAAGGCATAAACAACCAAATATTAAATGTTGCTTTGAGTGGTCCTCCGCCAAAGGTGCCATGTTTTACGTTGTTTAACCCACACACTTATGTTGGTTCCCAAACACTTGACCGCTGTGGGTTGCAGGAGATTTTTTATTTGGGTCACGATTTATTGTATGTCTGCAGTACGTCTTTCAGTCACACGGGGGAACTAGTTACTTGTAAACCACTGTCGCGGTTTATGTCATAATTTCGCATTTCCGCATGATAAATTTAGAGTGAGAATAGAGGAAATGAAAACATTTAGATAGTATGTGAACTTTGCCTATAAATGCATTTATCTGGTATTATTCAGACAGTCTAGCTTTATTGTTTTGACTTTTAAAATTAACCCATTTTCTATACAGTCTTATGCAAAGGTTTAGGCACCCCTTGATAAATAACAGATTTTGGGTTTTTTTTATTGAAAAGGTGTTTTTCAGCAAACATTAATGCATAGTTACTTCTTATAACATAAATTGAACAAAAATAAAAAATAAAAACATTATTATGGCACTGTGCAAAGGTTTGGGCGCCCTACATAATCAGTACTTAGTAACACCTCCTCTGGCAGATATCACAGCTTGCAAACGCTTTTTATAGCCAGCTAAA
>JAOVVA010097111.1:0-12141 GCA_028565275.1 Leiocassis micropogon | reverse complement strand
ACAGAAAGCAGGAATTGATCTGCATTCATACTGTGTGTTAGGTGGCAGCCAGTTCAGCTATAATAGCTGATGTTAATAACGTTCAGAGAATTTAGTATAAATACTGGATATACACTACCGCTCAAAAGTTTGGGATTACTTAGAAATTGTATTGTTTTCCAAGGAAATGCACACGGAATTAGTCTAAATATAAAATATATCAAGAGAACAAGACATGCGGACATTGTCAGAGTTAGAAATAATGATTTTGATGAGAAGATAATTATGTTCTTCAAACTTGACTGCTTCATCAAACAAAACACCTTTTGCATAAATTAAAGCCTGGCAGACATTCTAGCTGTCACTTCGTCAAGATAATCTGATGAGCCTGGAGCGTCTCCCACAAGATGGATTGGCTTGATGAAGTCTTGTACCATAGTCTCTGTACCATATGGTCCATAAGCTCCTCCCACAACAGCTCAAGAAGGTTTAGTATTCCAAATTTGTAATCTCAAACTTTTGAGCGGTAGTAATTGTAAGAGGGCGGTGCAAACTGACCGGGCGCAGTCATAACTCGATCTCATCGGATCTGGTGAGCGTGTGATCACGTGCGTGAGAGGAAATTAGTGTCACCATGACGCATTTAGAACCTGACAGGGATGCAGCTAGGAAGAAGCATAAACCTGATAAATGCACTTTTTTTTTTTCTTTTGACCCTGTTCCCGCTGCATTCTTCGATATTTTTAAGTTAGTAGAATATAAAGAACTTCATGATCTTCATCAGAGTGTGATGGCCTCCTAAGACATCCTCCTAAGACATGGAAGTCCTGTCAGATGTATTTAGAAGATAACGTTCTGGAGTGGATCTGCAGATTCTGGCACGGTGGGTCTTCTTCTTTAGCTTGGGAATGGTTCAGACCAAGAGAGAGAAAGAGAGAGAGAGAGAGAGAGAGAGAGAGATGTTCCCTTCAATTAAAAATTTAAAGGGAAGGTATAATTAATTAATTGAGTGTGTCATATCTAGGAGTATTTTCTTTAAGACATCTCCACATTCCCCCAGGCAGCATGATTTTTTAGTGGTTAGCTCTGTCACCTGACACCTCCAAGGTTATAGGTTTGAGTGTGTGTGGAGTTTGTTCCAAGCCCTACACAGGATAAGTGGTATAGATAATAGGTGGATGGATGGATGGATCTCTAAGCATAACTTCTGTTATGTCTGTTGTCATTTCTGAGATCTGAACACTGACGCGTGTAATTTCAGCTCGACCCTCAGAGCCCTGACTTCCTCAGTCTGAGGTTTCTCAGTGTGTGTGTGTTCTCGTGGGTCGTGAATGAAGTGTTACTGGAGGAGGAGAAGTGCGTTATCAGACGAGCGGGTGGTGGTGGTATTTTCTTCATCCTGGAGACAGAAGCTTTTCTTCTCGTTTTATAAATATCAGAGGTGTTTCATCGCTCTCAGACAGGTGAATAATGTTTGCCGTACAGGAAGTGGGTCGGGAGCGGTTTATTTCTCAAACAACCGAACGATGACCTAAATACGGCTAGAGGGAGAATAAGCCTGATGTAAGACTGGCCTACTTCCTGTTTAATAACTCACAAGGCTAATGTAATTAAACTCATTTAATTAATGATTATTACACTGACACACGAGCTCATTAAGCCTCGCCATGCCGTCCGTGTAATCAGTCTTCTGATGAATCGGTGGAGTGTGTGGGTAACACACTGAGCCGTGTGCAGGTACTGAGCAGTTTTTACTTCCGCTCGTACCTGTGGAGTCCGGACACCAGTTCACAAGCTTATGGGTTCACATCTCTGGATATCACGTGTACATAGTCTACTGCTACAGATCAGAGCACAGATGAGTTCTGCATTCTGATTGGTCGGGAGATGGTGATGAACGTACTATAACTGCAGCTCTGACCATAGCTCGGGGTCACATCAAAGCGCTCGCTCTAATAACTTAGGTGAGCGTTTCCATAGCAACAGTTTTCTGAGAGAAGCTAAATGTTGGCTCATTAAGGCTTTCAAGCCTATGATGTCATAATGTGTTTTACTGCAAATGACCAATCAGAAGCTTTAATTAAATACACGCTTCTATTTCTTTCTTCTGTTCTTTTGTTTAAAGTTATTTTATTGCGCACTCCTTTCTTTCATTTACTTTAATGCCATGAATACCTTGTTTCTTTTCTCTGTCTTTCTTTCTGTCTTTCTCCCTCTTCCACTACATTCTCCCTTCTTTCTGATCTTTCTGACTCTCTCTAAATCTTTATTCTTCTCTCTCTTCCTCTATGCCCTTTTATATCCTTCCTTCCACTTTGTCCATTATTATCGTTTTTATTAATTTTCTTTCTTTCTTTTTCTCACCTCCTTCTCTGTTTCAATATGTTATTCTTTCTTCTTCCTCCTTTCCTTCCTTTATTTCTTTTAATACCACAAATACCTTCCTTCTGGTCTTTCTTGCTTTTAATACCAGGAATTAATGAATTCATTTCCTTCTTTCCTTCGTTCTTTCTATCTTTTTCTCCACTACCTCCTTTTCCTCCCTTCTGACTTTCTTGCTGACCCTCTCTAAACCTTTCTTCTTCTCTATCCTCCTCCATGCCCTTTCATATCCTTCCTTTCACTTTTTTCCATTATTAATTCTCTTTAATAAACCTCTTCTAACACACTGATGTTTATAGTAAATATTAAAGCTTCTGAAGTGTCTCGCACACAGGATGCAGCATGATTATGATATGATTATGATTAATAATTCGCGGCCTCGGCTCAGCCTGAGGAAACATAACGTTTATTAGACTTAATTAGGTGGAATTTTCCTTCTTTCCAATGCACTTGGGATTCCAACATCTGCACTGACCTTTGTGTTCAAGCCGTGTGTGGTTATGTAACAGAGAGCATGTGGTCAGCATATTGAATACACACACACACACACACACACACAGACAGAGAGAGAGACAGAGAGAGAGAGAGAGAGAGAGAGAGAGAGACAGAGAGAGAGAGACAGTCTTGCTTTTCTGAAAGCTGTTCTCCAGACGCGGAATTTTGCTTAGAATGAGTGTCGGTCACAGCAGACTCTCTCTCTCTCCAGTGTCTGATCTCACACATTCAAACGCCTGAAATGGCACGAAAAAAGACTCGAGGCCAGGCCAAGACAAACCACAGACCCTGAACGAAGGCGGTGTTTGTCATCCCGCATCCTGCTGATGGCAATTAGTCCGATATTTTACAGCTTTATTTACTTTACATTCTGCAGTTCTGAGCTCATGCTCGCGTCGGGTTCATGTCAGCCGTAAAAATGTGTGCAGGAAATTTTATTTTTTTCTTAAACAAACTCCAGAAACTTTATCTAAAAACAAATATAACTTCACACATATATATATATAACCTATTTGCTTTTTGATTTTTACGCTTTCCTCATAGTGTCCACTTGTCCCTCAGGTGGTACTATATGGCAATAAAATACCCCGTGGACACTCGCGAGTTCTTCAGTACATCCTCCATGGATCAGATGTGTTTGTGTGTGAGTCTTGGGAATGATACACTTGCACAGTGATGTATTCTACAGGACAGCCATCTTGGTAGGATTCGGATTGGGCAGGAGGTGTTGATTTTTTTTTTTTTAACAGCAGCTGAAAGGAAGGAGTCTCCAGTGTCAGAGTCAGACATAAAGCTTCACGTTTAGGTTTTTTATCATCTTTAGGACAGATTAGTTTACACTTCATTGTGAATTCTCAGTAACAAGCCAAGAACATCGTAACACGAACTCCACTCCGTCACACCACCGTGTCATTGATGCTTTTACTACAAAAGCTCAACACTGTGTGTGTAATAATTCTGATTCCTGATGATGTGTTATATCTTGCAGATGTACTCTATGAAGCAGTCATGTGATGTTTTACTTTATTCTGTTGTTGTATGACTTGATAACACAGAGGCGGGTCACGGCACCACCGTGTTTCCTGTGTAATGTCCGTCACTTGTGTTTCTGGTGTAAATGTTCTCTTTGTATGGTTAGATTGTCCTCCTCTCGGCCTGGAGACTCTGAAAATCGATGACTTCCAGCTTCACGCCTCCAGCATGCTGCGCTACGGTCTGGGAGCTCACAGAGGACGACTCAACATCCAGGTAGCTCTTTATTACACTCACATGGATTTATATCAATTCAAATGATTCAAATCGATATGTCATGTAGTAAAGTGTAACGTTAGATATGGTATTAATATGACACACCCCCTGTGAGGCTTTAGCTAAGTGTGTAAAGCGCTAATCACCCAATAAGCAGATACACTATATTACATTAATAATAAACATAATTATGACATTGTACTCATACTGACTCTTCACTGGGGTTCTGTAGCTATATACTGTCCACAATTGTTATAATAACTCTTTAACACATTGTTCTCACCTTGTGTAAACATTGTGTAAACGTTAGCATGCATTTGGACCTGAGACAGGTGGAGCTGTTCCACCTGCAGGGGGCGGAGTGATTATGAGATATTAAACCGATATTTGTAAGGTTTGTGTAAAGTTATGAGATTGGATTTTATATATTGGATATAAATATATTGAATTTTGTTTCTGGCACAGATACAATCTGCTGATCAGTTCCAGGCTGATATGAACAAATAATTAAATTAAATGGAAAAAAAAATGGAAATAGACCTGAATGATTTATTTTTTGCCAGCATTGATTGTATTACTGTTTATTAAAAGAGTTAATATTAAAATGATGTAGTAAATGTCTTATTTTTGTTTAATAAGATAAATAAAAATATTAAGCCCTTAAAGTGACATTATAAAAAAATATTACAGATAATTATTACAATTATCTGGTGTGCACGATTTAATTTCTGTTTTTTAACGCATCACTATTATCAAATTAAAAGAAATAAACTAAAAGTTTAATTATGTTTAATCTGAATTTGGGGAAATATAGGCATTTTTGGTTTAAAATACTTTACATAAATACTTGTTTGTTTTTATTTATTAAAATACTGTTTTGTTTGTTTGTTTGTGCAGATACGTATGCTTTAACACATGAATAAACACATGAATCTGCCTGATCATCATTTCTTAATGTTAATATGGTTAATTATATATAACAATAAGAATAGTTCATTATGTCAAAAGTTAACAATCACAGCTGCAGGAACTTAACAGCAGTTAAATCCAACCTTTAGCTTCATATACAAAAATCTAATGTTTATTATTCAAACTCTTGAAGATTGATTTACTGTCATTTTAAATCAATAGCACAGCGATGTTTCTAGCATTAATATGAGCTATTCATTCCATCGAGCTAGTGTTTAAACTATTTAATAAGTGGAACATCACCCGCAATGTGGTCGTCAGGATACGGTGAGGATCACTCAGTGTGCTTAGCTAAGAGTTTTATAATAAATCCCTTTTCTGTTTTTGAGAAAAGTGTGTTTCTGATTTGGTTAATCACTTTCGCATGTTGCATTTCCAGTCTGGTCTGTACGAGGACGATCTGTATGATGGAGCGTGGTGCGCAGGCAGGAACGACCCGCTGCAGTGGTTCGAGGTCGACGCCCGGAGACTCACCAAATTCACTGGCATCATAACCCAGGGCAGGAGCTCACACTGGTCGTGAGTACACATACCTGACAAATCTGGAATTTTAAAAACCAAAATCCCACTTCCTCAACTCAGAACAAAGTCAGGACGGTCTCCTCAACCCCTGAGTTCTGCAAGTGATGTCAGATCACTGACTCTTCATCTCAATATTCTGGTGTAAGTACCAAAGCGAAACGTCCGCTCCTGACAAATGTGTCCAACACATACAGTATGTGCCACAGCAAGCAGTTCCTCAAATGTCCACTGGGGACTTGCTCTCCACGGGGCCCCATGTTAAAATGTACAAATTTAAAGCAAAAATAAACATGTTTGCAGCCTGGTAATAAAACAATCTTGGTCTCCATAGCTGTATTCCCATTCATGGTTCTATTTGCGTATCGGGTCTGTGTGCATGGAGTTTGCATGTTCTCCCTGTGCTTGGTGGGTTTCCTCCAGGTTCTCCAGTTTCCTCCCACAGTCCAAAGACATGCAGATTAGGATAATTGCCATTCCCAAATTGCCCGTAGTGTGTGAATGAGTGTGTGAATGTTGACCGGAGGTCTTACCATGGATGTACAAAATGGGAATAAATACTGTGGACTGCAAGTTGGACTACAGAGTCCTACTACTCCGCTCTTCAGAAAACCTGTGTGTGATGTCATGGAGGGTTTTAACGTGGTAAATAGATATCACTCATCAAAGGGAGCTGGATAAGCTAACAAAAGATGAAGATGAAGGCGTTGGCCAACTTTGTAGCTTGAACACATGAAAATCAAAACTCAGAATTGAGCATTAATCAATGTACAAGTTAATGAGAAACTTATAACAAGTTAATAAGAAAATCTGTGAATGTTTAAAAACTTTTACACATTTAAACTTACTAAAAGATCGTACATGAGGCTCAGCGTGTTGATCCTGATTAATTAAACCTCCAGGAAAACTAGACACATCTAATCAATGATAACCGACAAACCATCATCAATGACAAATAATTAAAAATACTACAAAAAATTTTTATATTTATATTTATAAATATAAATAATTAATAAATTAATTAAGCCAAAATATTCACTCACTTACTCACTCATCTATACCGCTTCATCCTGTATTCAGGGTTGCAGGGGCCTGGAGTGTATCCCAGGAGGCTTAGGGCACGAGGCAGGGTACACCCTGGACAGGGTGCCAATCGATCGCAGGGCACACACACACACACACACACACACACACACACACACACACTACAGGCAATTTGGGAACGCCAATTAGCGTAACGGGGAGAACATGCAAACTCCATGCACACAGAGACAGGACTCGAACCCAGACCCTGGAGGTGCAAGGCGACAGTGCTAACCACTACACCACCGTGCCCGCTAAGCCGAAATACGTTAAATAAAATTATGTTTTCAATGTAAACTATATTCACTCGATAACTAAGCTAGTTAAGCTTTAATTAGGAAACAATACATTAAGTGCTAATGAATTATATTCTATTGAATTACTTAAAATACTTTAAATAACTCGTATCTACATGCTTTCAGACTAAATAAATGAAGGAAGAATGAATTAAGTGTAAAGAAGGATTTGTTTAACTTGCATTGGCACCACACACACACACACACACACACACACACACACACAAAGTGTTTTAAAGGCACGGTTCCAGACTGAAAATGAAAATGTCAGATGCTAATTTCAGCCACGTGCTTTGCTGCTGATAATGTTGTCGTGGTTTTTGCATGAATTAATTATCCAATCATAAAACACAGAAAGCAGAGGAGCTGCCATTGTTTAGCGCAAATGAAACCCGGCGAGGCGGTGTGTTAAATATTTTGCAGTTCAGCTAAAGCAAAAAAAAAAAAAAAAAACGCTTAGCGTGGATTATGAGGTCAAAACAATAAAAACACTGATGTGTACAGATATGTTCTACCTGTATACAATAAAACTGGTCAATTCTAATTTAGAATTAATCTGGGGTGTTCAAGTCAAAGCTGGACTTTTGATTGTACAGAATAACAGAATACAGTTCTGAGAGTAAAAACTCCCTTTATGTTTCTATATAATCCCCTGATACACTAATGCACTTAACCCAGTGTTTCACTAGTGCTTAGACACCATTAAGGCAGAAAGTTTTCTCAGTACATCAAAGCCATGATCGGACCGCCTGTCTTATTAACGTCTGAAACACTGGCCTCCCAGGAACTCCTTTATAGGAGCGAGGTCAGGACTGTATGGGGGATGAGACGATAACTCCTGGCTTCCTGTAATGTGTAAGTAGTGTTGGTGAATGAGTGTGTGAACAGTTCACACAGACAGATCCCACCTCAGCCGGGCTCGTCCCTCACGGACGCACGGCCTTCTTTAAAACGTTTGCTCCGTTCGAATGTTTTACAGCGGCTAAGAGTCTCATCACCGTACTGGGCGTGAAATCTCACTTTTACGCCTTCATTCAGCATAAATTTAATCACAAGTCCCAGTTTGACTTGAACTCCCGTCTCATGCATGACAATTTGTGTTAATTAGTAATCGATGTGTCACTAAACCTATAGACAGTTTATTACCAAACCTTCTGATGTAATCTTAGCATTTTAATTACACTGGGCCGGATTTAAAGGAACATTATATGAACAGTTACTAGGGGGAAAGTTCCTGGGATTCAGACTCAGGTTTACACTCCTGGGTTTTTCAGTAGCATCAAGACGAAACAAAACCGGCTGACAAGACTAAACAAGTACAAAACTCCTTTTTAACACTTAGAGGTATTTGCAGCAGCATACAGCATGAAGCATCTCCTTGCACACAATGGTGTCAATCTAACACACACACACACACACACACACACACACACACACACACTCTTCTAAACTGTACACACAGAGCTGTTTTCCAGATTTACAGTATGCTTCTTTTTAATATTTTATCTCCTTTTATGTTGTAACACACGGCTGACACAGATCTCGGCGGCTCAGAGAAGAAGTGAAGATTCTGCTGCAGGCCTCTTTATAGTAATTAGAATAAAAGGATACGGATGATGAATAATTAATTAATTGGGGGGTATTTTTGGTCTGCCCTGAGCTCATTTACTGCTGCAGGAAGGCAAGCCTCGTTATTCAGGTCTATTATTAAATCCCACAATAATAAAGAGGTCCATATCAGTGCAACATCCGACTCCTGAGCTTTAAACACTGGATGAAGATATTACAATGGTTTACCCAAAAATTACAGTGTGGGGGGGACGACGACGACGACGACGACGACAATGAGAAGCCTTGATTGTAGAGTTAAACTACAATCCCGAATAAATAAATAAATACATTAATTGATTAATTAATGTACCCCCCCCCCCAATAAAAATAAATAAATAAATAATTTTACCCCCCCTCCCAAAAAAATAAATAAATAATTAAAATTTTAAAAGTGTAATTAATAAATTAAACCTATTACTGGCTCCATTTCTTCTTCTTTTTCTTCTCTCTGCTGCTGCTACGTCCACATGCCTTCATGTAAAGAACTGCAGAATCCACAGAATACTAAATTACCGTCTTATACAAAGATTGAAATTTGAAATTCATGATGTGGCATATAACAATATACATTCTACAAACACAACTTCAGTGTATAATGTGCTCTTTATTACAGAGACTCTAAAGTTCCAAAAGGTGTTGTTGTTTTTCTTTCTTGTGTGCAATAGTTATTTATCTTGTACGAACCACAAAGCAATTTAACTGCTCAAATAAACCAGTGAAGGCCTTCATGTTCTAAATATATTTTGGAAATCATAAAAATGTTAATGTAAATGCTAATAACCCAGCTGTTTTCATGCGGAAACCCAGCATGCCTGTAAACATATTCAGATAAATAGCTTCTGTGCCCAAGAAAAACACACACACACACACACACACATACACACTTTTAGAGACTTTACAGGCTCCTGTACTTTATTGAGTTGTTTTGCTCTAAGCTTCGTTCTGGTCCTTGGTCCTGTCTCCACCCACTGCCCTGTCATTAGTGTATTACTCCATTAACAGGTGTTCACAGGTGTTCACCTGCTCTGTGTCTTTTCCTTTTCTGACCCTATTTCAGGAGTGACTGGGTGACATCGTACAGAGTTTTGGTCAGTAACGATTCACACACCTGGGTGACACTGAAGAATGGCTCCAGAGACCTGGTGAGCAGAGCACGTGTCTAACAGTTATTATTATTCCACACCACTTATCTTTATTATTTACACAAAATTATCATAATTATTCATGTCTTGTTACATTTATGATGCACCTTCATACAGCGGATATGTTTTGTTCTTTTATGAGTCTGAACTCATGTAAACTTGAACTCATGAGTTCTGAGGCTGAGAATTTACAAATCATTTTGAATTCAACAGACATGCACTATGATAGTCTTCACTGAGTCAAGTCACACCTTCACTATAAGTCTGAATCGAGTCACACTTTAACTGAGTCACATACTTACTATGAGTCTGAGTCGAGTCACACCTTAATTGAGTCACATATTCACTATGAGTCTGAGTCAAGTCACACTTTAACTCAGTCATGTATGTATACCATGGGTCTGAGTCGAGTCACACTTCCACTGAGTCACATGTTTACTATGAGTCTGAGTCGAGTCACACCTTAACTCAGTCATGAATGTATACCATGGGTCTGAGTCGAGTCACACTTCCACCGAGTCACATGTTTACTATGAGTCTGAGTCGAGTCACACTTTAACTGAGTCACATACTTACTATGAGTCTGAGTCGAGTCACACCTTAACTCAGTCATGAATGTATACCATGGGTCTAAGTCGAGTCAAATATTCACAGTATGTTTGAGCCAAGTCACACTTCCACTGAGTCACATATTTACTGAGCCTGAGTCGAGTCCCATGTTCCTTAGTCTAGTCATACATCTGGTGAATCTAGTCATACACCCACTAAGTTCTACATCCACTATGAGTTTGAGTCAAGTCACATGGCCTGTATGAGTCAATTCAGAGGTCTAATGTTAGCCTGAGTTAAAAGGAGATCAAAATGAAGCTGCATTAAATTTGATTTATTGAACCTGATTGAATTGACTGAATTTGGCTCAGGCTTCTGTCTCAAACTCTAGAATTAGCATCACTCCATCTCAGCAATTGTTGATCACTTCATTCCAGGCTGATTATTTTCTATTAGAGCATTATCTGCTTTTTCATTTACAAACCTTTTAATCCTTTCTATTAATTGAGATGCTAATTAAAAGAGATTCTAATTAATTACAGACACAGTTCGTTCCTCTTACGCCGGAGAATATCATTGTCACTGTAATTACTAATCCGATCCTGTGATTGCCTTTGATTCTGAAGAGCGTATCCTTGTTTCGGGTTTATTACACGCTCATTTGCAAACCTAATTAGTGGGAGATGTAATTGTAAATAATTGTGCACCATCTTGAAGACTCAAAGCACTTCAATTAAAACCCTGCTGGGACACAGTGGGGCTGATCATCTATTTGCTAACAATTACAGCTGTGTAAAGTTCTACCATTAATGTAGTGTTCAAGGAAGGTGAAGGTGAGAGCACTGAGGGGAAAATCATATTCCTGAATAAATTCAGAATTCAATGACCTTGGAATTAACTCAGCCTAGTAGTGAACATCTAACAAACTCAAAGTATACATGTGACTCAAACTTAAGGTGATCAGGTGACTCATTCTGAAACTGTGACATGGCTCAAGTTCATTGTGGACTCTAGAACTGACTCATACTTATAATAGATGTATGACTCCTATCAGACTCATAGTGAACCTATAACTAGACTCAGACTCATAATGGACTCTGGACTCAACTCAAATGCATATTAAATATATATGACTCAATCCAGACTCATAGTGGACCTATGACTAGACTCATAATGAATGTATGGCGTGACTCAGACTCATACCAGATCTGTAACATGCCTCAGACTCAAAGCAGAGTCTGGAACTAACTCAGACTCATAGTAGACATTTGACTTGAATTAAACTTGATATGTGACTTGACTCAGACTCTTAGCAGTCTCTGAACTTGACATAGCTGCATAGTGCACATTTGATATAAAATGAAAGTCAGTTAACATGTGATTTGATTCAAACTCTGGGTGAACAGCTGACTCAAATAATCCTGCACTTGTGATTTGACTGAGACTCATGGTGGCCATATGAATAGACTTAATAGACTATGACGCTATGTACACTATCGCTTAAACGTTTGGGATCACTTGCAGATTTCTTTGTTTTTATTTAATGATTTAGTTTCTACATTCTACAACAATACTGGGGATTTCAAAACTATTGAAAAACACATCTGGAATTAGGTAATTATGTAACAACAACAACAACAGTCAGAAATTATTTTAAGACACGAAGGTCAGCTGTTCTGGAACAGTTCTTACAAGAACAGTATTGTGTCGAGTGCGTTTGTAAAACCCATCAAGCTCATGATGAAACTGTCTCTCATGAAGACCTTCCCAGGAAAGCAAGACTAAAACTGACCTTTGCTGCAGAGGAGAAGTTCATTTAGAGTCACCAGCCTCAGAAATCACCAATTAACAACCAGCACCTCAGATTA
>JAOVVA010097091.1:0-12141 GCA_028565275.1 Leiocassis micropogon | reverse complement strand
TACAGGCCTCTCTCATCTTTTTAAGTGGGAGGACTTGCACAATTGGTGGCTGACTAAATACTTTTTTGCCCCACTGTGTATATATATATATATATATATATATATAGGACATTAATACTTTTGCAAGGCACCGTGTGTCAAATCCAAACACTGGACATGGACCTGCACATCATTAATTATGATGGATATCAGCATTACCACCGTATTTCACTTTACAATTTACTAACTATGATTTTACAGTTTTTCATTGATAAATTCCAGCATAAATTCTTTACGATGTTTCATCAGATTTAGTTTATTTTCATCAGTCTGTTTTCTGAGCCACATCTTTTACTTGACACACACACACACACACACACACACACAGCAGATATTTAACTTGTACATGTAGAAACTTTGCATATGTCCTGTTGCTAGTATCAGATTCATTCAAATGTGTTTAAAACCCTCAGCCAGCCAACTCAACATTAAAATACTATTAAGCCCCTGGATGAATTAGCTTCTTAATATGCTGTTTTTATTAGTAATAATTCATGTTACAGTACACCCACTAGTCACACAGTGACACTTACAGAAACACCATCCTACTGTGGTGATGCTAATGTTATGATTAGCAGTAACTCAGGTTTGTTTTGACTACAACGCCTTGCTAACGATTTGATGTCGTTATCTTTCATGATGAATAGGTTTTAGGAGAACACTCTAGATCAATATTAGGTATTTTTTTTTAAATATATATAAAAACTATCGCATTGTCAACAATAATGGAAATAATGCTGAGCTTTTCTAAACCAGCGATATTTTTTTTTATTATTATTGTTGTTAAACCCACCTTATTCCGATAAATCCCGCCTCCTGCGCTAGGATTGGCTAGTCACTCGGATTGAAGCCTGAACCGTCCAATCAGAGCGCGAGCTGTCAAGACTGCCTAAGAAAACAACCAATCGCTTAGCAGGACGCGGGGGTTTGCCGGAAGACGGGTGGCCAGACAAATAACGCTGCCAGTTTTCTTAGTTGGCTAAACTTTCTGGCTCTGGTCCTGTCAGAAAAAGTGTCTTTTCTCCAGCGTTCACTTACTTACCCCGAAGTGTCAGTTCGCCCCAGGTGTTCCGCGCTGTTACTCAGAATACGTACACGACAAATCAGATCCTGTATAGCAATAAAAATTGTTTTTTAACCCACCCATCATCATCATCATCGGTGCTCGTCCTGACCACTATCTTTCAATCTACTTTCAAAAAAAAAAAAAAAAGGCTCAGTCGCTCTGGGCTGTGTCTGCACCCCTCCCTCTAGCTGAGACGCGCGTCTATGTCGTCATCACGTAAACGTACGTCATTCTATACGTCACCGCGCAGAGACAAATCCTGAAGCGAGAGCTGTGTGGATATATGGAAGGCCACTGGGGTCAAAACGCAAACATCTACCAGACGTTAGTGATGGTGAAATGGAAATGGGAATAGGAAGGAAATGTGAAGAACAAATAAGCAGAGGTGGAAAGAGTAATAAACTTTTGTACTCAAGTACTGTTACTTCAGTGAAATTTTACTGAAGTACAAGTAAAGTTACAATTATAAAAATCTACTCAAGTAAAAGTAAAAAGTAGCTCATTAAAGATTTACTCAAAGTTACCGCGTTACTTTTTTTGAACAGCGGGGGTGGGATGGGGGATTCTAGTGTAGTTCAAAAAAGACAAGCTGATATAAATCTCAGACTAATTGTTTTTAATTGAAGGACCACCTTTGCATACATAATAAAGCTGTTGCCTTTCTTGTGCTTGAAATCAAAATGGTCACTTAAATATGATGTTACGCTTTGTGCCGGAGGGAAAAAAGAGCTCAGAGCCAAGAATAACGTTCAGCACAAAACCTTTATCAGCCTCTTTCAGCGTCACAAAATTATGATACAAAACATAAAGTAAAGAAAAGAGTAAAAGAATAGAGCATTTCGGGGGTGAGCAGCACAGCTGAGCTCCTACTCCGTTCTCTCCTTCTCACACACACACACACACACACACCTTCGAAACGCACACACTGGGGTAGGGCGGCAACTCTTAAAAGGGCAACGTACATACATACAGTACATACATACATACATAGTAGTGGCCATTACAATGGCCAGGGGTTTGCTTCATAAGAATTTGATGGCAATTCGCTTTAAATCAGATGGCAATCAATCAATCAGTGCAGTGGTTTCCAGGGTGCAATTTTTTTCCTTTCCCGTTGCATAATTTTTATTATTTTTCATTTTCATTAATTTTTTTTTTTTTACTCAGTAGTGAATATGATTTTAAATGTAGCGAAGTACAATACTTCAAACAAAACATACTTAAGTAAAAGTAAAATTACAGATTTTAAAAAGTACAAGTACACAAAAAACTACTCAATTACAGTAATGCGAGTAAATGTAATTCATTACTTTCCACCTCTACAAATAAGTCCTTTTCGTTGTTTTTCTTTCTTTCTTTCTTTCTTTTTTTATTATAAACACGAACATGAATACAACTAACAAGTTACTGTTTGGAATATTTCAACAGAATATATATATAAATCTGCCAGTCACCGTTAAGGATTCAATACACAAATTAATGATTAAAACACACAATAAAGAAAATTAAATAGAGGAGGGTAAGAAAATAAAGAGAGATTTATGAGATAAATTAAGGTCATTAATATAAAACCAAAATATTCTGTGTGCATTTTCCTTCTTCATTTATTATATAAGAAGTAAATGTAAAGTTTATTGTGAAATGCAAAAAAAAAAAAAAGGTTTCCTCAATCTTGCTTTATGACTTTAACAAGAAAAACATTTCATATTATTTATAAAACATTGTTATGTCATGTGCTACCTGAGAATTGAGCCCGCTCCACTATTATAGCAGGCTAATTTGGAACCTTTTGTGCTGAACACTTTTCTCTATTAAGTGTTTTCTATGTAATATTGGTGTGTAGGGAAAGATAGCAGCATCCATGGACCAGGAAGTTTCCCTTAGTAGGCTTTTTACAGTAGGTGGAACCATTCTGCATATCCTTGTATATCGCTGTTATGTTTTCCTTGCCAGGCCACTGAAACTTCGTTTTCACTCTGACTGATGGGTAATCCTGATTGCCTACTTATGGTGAAGTGATAAATAAGTTTCAACAATCAAAAGGATTAAGACTTATGGTATAAAATGCTGATCTTCACAAGTGATTTTAACAGGGGTGCTTAAATCCGGTCCTGGGGGTTTGGTAAGTGTGTTAATTGTATTACAAACTGTGATTAACATGAACACCTCTTGAATAAAACATTTGTAAATGTTTAAAATTAGCTAAAAGGACACCAGCAGATAACTGTCGATAGTTAGCTTGCACTATGTAAATTTTCCACATTTTAGATTCAGGGATCAGAATATCCAGAAACGCATGCAGATTAGGTGAGAAAATGCAAAGGAGGAAAAAACACAGTGGTGTTTTTTGCTAGCTTTACATTTACAATGTTCTATTGTTTTATGCTCTTTTAATATAATCTCGGATTAATCCATTTTGTTACTTACTCCCAGTAGGATATTATTTGCAGCCTGAAGAACCCACAAGAACACCAAAGAGCCCAAACCCCAAAAGAGCAGCTGACAAAGCTGCTACACCATGACTTGATAAAAATCTACACAGAGGAACCTTGGATTGCGAGTAACTCTGTCTGCGTTTTGCAAGACGAGCATATATGTAATATGTAATAAATTTGAACTAAATAAACAAGCAAGGTCTTGACATACGAGTAGTATGCATGTGCTTTTGTCTGCCAAGCGTCACTTGATCACAACTGAGCCAATGGTTCTTCTTTCTCGCGCGCTACTGGGATTATGGGTAATCATCTCCCATGCTCGGCGTGGGTGCATCACTCGTATAGTCATCATCCGTGAGCACGTGTACTGTTTACTATAACATTGTGACCACGTGTGTGTGTGCGGAAAGCAAAGGCAAGTGCCATTAGAGAGGTTCCTTGTTAAAGATCCAGTTTCCAGAGTCTCTCTCTGTCAGAGATTCCGTTAGTGTGTGTGAGCGTGTGTGTGTGCGAGTGTCATTAGAGAAATTCCTTGTTAAAGAAGTTTCCAGACAGACCAGCGTTTACGTTAGTGTGTGTGTGTGTTTGTAAAAGTCATCCTATACAGTAGCCCCCTTCCTTCTCCTCTCCGCCCGCCTTCAAACACACAAACACAGAAACACTGCTCTGTTGGGATTCTTTTCAAAGGTAAAGTGCAGGTTCATTTGTTTTATTTTTAATTTGTATTTTATAATAATTGTTTTTATATATTTCTTTTCTGTTTCCATTATTTCTTTTGGGGGAATTCACTTTGATATACGAGTGTTTTTATATACAGTACAATACTGTACAAGCACATTTCCGGAACGAATTATGCTCGTAATCCAAGGTTTAACATTAATATAACATTGTAAACAATATAACGTTTTAATAATGTTAACTATTATACTAAATCATGCTAAGCAAACACAACCACTATTGGATCTAATATTGGAAACATATATATTTTACCTCTTACAGTATCCATTAATGCTAGAATGAACCCAGTCCTGCCAAATGTACTTAGAAACACCTAAATATTTTTAATACAATAAAAATTATCAGTTTTTGCTTCAGCACTATTCAATAGAGTGATATGCTTTTGTGCCGAAACAGCATAGAAACACGACATATACCATATAGAAATTACCCACAAACAGATTTGAACAGTTTTAATGCTGACTTCAAACTCTTCCCTGATGTGACTTGTGCAATTTTCATTGCTAAGACTGCTCAACTAAATTTGTACAAATTGGAAAATATTCCATGTTAATTGTATAGATCTTTAATAATATTAATTTAGTACAAACTGGCAGGATAGGCGAACATGACGAAACTTTGTACATTCAACACAGACCAGCTCATAAGAGAAAAAGCACTATTTATATAATATAATATAATATAATATATAGTAAATATTAACATTCATTTTATTCATTTACTTTTTACTTAGAAAAGTCACAAAACCGTATAGTGCATCTACAAGACATTCAATATGTAGCTTAAAATATTGCAGTATTTTATTTGCTCTCTATACAGGCAATATACATCTATTATGTGTACCATGGAATGTTCATATTACAGAAAGTGATTTTGCAGCTAGATATGGTTCAGTTAAAATCTATCTTAATAAAGACTCAAGCTTATGCTTTCTCTAGTCAGCTCAAAGAATTGAAATCGAAAACACATAATCAGCCCTTTTCACCAGAAACATGTGATTAGGTCTATTTTGCGGTTTAATTGTTGCTTCTATATTGAAAATACAGTATTCACAATATTTCATGGTCAGCTTTGGGGTGTGATTTTTTTCTTACTCCTACAGTAAGTAGCTTACTACAGATGATGATCTAATGGCACAGGTAACAATAGCTTGTTTTGCTTTTCTAACTCAGACATGAACATTCTTGTGATTCAGATAGGAACCCCAGTGGTGATGCACACCGGGGTGGAGTAATCGCTCTTTGCAACGGAGTTCTTGGCAGACAAGGTGACGCAGTAGCGCGTGGCGGGTTTAAGGTCGGCGACATCCGAGGCCTCGCCTTCAACGACCAGTGCTACCTTGTCGGGATGAGATTCAGTGTCCTCCCTTACGATAAGGGTGTAATAACTGGCATCAGTGACTGGAGCCCACTCCACGTGTAGGGTCACACCGTCCACATCCAGAGCCTTGACTTCAGGCACAAACAGCACATCTGCAACGGCATTTATTTTTCAATCGTCAGGATATGCAGTGAATCTCTACTTTGAGAAAGTTTTTGCTGAAGTTAACAAATATTTGTGTAAAATTAGTTTTAGATATATACAAAATTTGCCACTGTACTATGTGGTCTCTTTAGTATTCTACTAGGACCTCAAAAACATGACTTCTATTTAATCTAATTTATATTAAAAATGCCTAATTATTATATCCTTTTCTAAAATAAGCACTCAAGACAAAAACTGTTAAATAAACCTTTTGAGAGAATAATTTTTTTTGCTAATTAGAAATCATGATTCCTAAGTCCTAAGTCATTTGTTGCTAAAGAATCAGTAATATACTGTAGAGTAGTGCAAAAGTATTGGGACACCCTCATTTCTTCATATTTTACTTCCAAAGACATTTGTTCCTGTTTCTTTTATTTGATTTACATCATTTAATTAAATTTAATATGAAGAAATAAGGGGTGTACCAAGGACCTGTGCACAGTACTGTACTGTATCAGAAGAACACCATGCTATAATGTCATAGATTTATAATTTATGAACCATGGTCCTACCTTCGTTCTCTTGTTCAGCCACAATCTCTGCCTCTTGCAACTCTCTCCTAAGGCGCACTACCGCTATGTCGTAAAAACCCCAGGCAAGTATCAAAAAAAAGATATAAAATCACATCACAAATCACTATTTCATGTATTAAATAGATAATGTAAGTGTTTGGGTAAATGAAGGACCTGTAGAGGTGTTAGTACTGTACGATGGGCATAAACCTGAGAAACAGAGAGAGAGAGAGAATAAGAGGAGTCGATTCAGGAAAATGTCATTCTTTTTTATTTTACATGAACTTAGAAAGCAATTAATTCTCCTCACCTATAAACAACAGAATTAGAATTCGAACTAGTATGTTTAATTCATCATGCGATAACCATACGCTTAAATAAAAAATAACGTTTGGATACTTTATATACAGATGCCATATACAGTAAAAAAGTCATCTGGCTGTCTGTCAGTCATGAAAGATTTTGGTTCAGAAAGTTCAGGCGCAGACATAATCAGCTTTTGCCCTGAGTCATACTGTAATTTGCATGTATTTGCATAATGTTACATTACATTGTGCAAAATGGTTTGGTGTCAAATTTCAAATAACATTATTTAAAAAGCGAGCAGTCTTATTTTGAAAGTGCTTCATATATCAATTGTATTTGTAATTGTAGGATATTCCTTGAAAAAGTGACTGATGAATGATGTTAAAACCCAAATTTGTAGATTTATATACAAATATTAAAGTCTAATCTACTTTATATACAGGCTGTATCATACAGTATGTAACAATATACTATATTAAATTAGTTTTCTTTATTGTTTCTGCTCTTTTGTGGACTGTCACGTCAAATCGTTTTATCAGTCTTTCGGCAGCTCCCGTCGACCATCCGATCCGCCCACAACTTGCCCATTTTATCCGGGCTTGGCTGGCACTGCATCTAGTGGCTAGGCTTTGGGCATTGGGTGGAAATCAAACCCGGTTAGTAAGAAAGACGGAACCCTTGGGTTAATTTTGACACCGGGTGTCAAATGTGTTTCTATAACAACTGGAGTAATGAGGTTGGATAGTTTTCATTAAAATGCTTTAAAATAATGTCTAGGAGTAAAAAATTCTCAATTCTTTTGAACGATCAAGAAGATAAGGTATTTATCAGCAGATTTTTGCCAAAATTGAAGATTTTATACATTTCACCTACTGTACTCTGTTGGTCATGACACAAAACTACTACCTGACTTGATATGACGGGTCACATTTGCCCAGATGTGGCAATTACCTGTAAATCCAGTGACAGCAGAAGATGGAGGTCCATTCCCTCCTCCGCTTCCGGCGCTGACCACCACCGTGTAGTTGATATTGCAGGGCACCAGGAACTCAAAATACGTCCGGTCCGTCCAGTAGGATGACAGCTGCACAAGAGCGTTAGGGTCGAGAAGGAACTGGCCATCAAGCTGCGCCAGGTACTGGACGTCTAAGCAGCTCACTGCGCTCCAGCTCACTCTCACCAGAGAGGTGTTTTCCATATTCCAGATGACTACGGATACTGAGGCCGGGGGACACGGCACTGTGTGGGGCAGGACGGGGAGAAGGTTGGAGAGTTAGAGATTAGACCTTCTTTCATTAACAGTATAGTGGGAGAGAGAGAGTGTAGCTGATGCAATCTGAATGGTAACAGAAAGGGTGTTGTGAATTTGAGACGTTTAATTTGATTTAGTGTGTGTTTTTTTCAAAACAACAACACGTCTGCTGAGGGATATGTGGGAAGGAAGAGGGACTGAATGCATCCTCATAACCCTCTTTCATTCATTTGGTCACAAACATGAAAATGTACTGTAAATGAATAAATAAATACAATTTTCTATAAATCATAAAAAGAAGCAACGTGTAAAGAACATGCTGTACGTGCTGTAGAAATTATTCAGTATTTGTATAAATATCTAGTTTAACATGGGGGCTTTTATTCTTTTCTGTTTTGTTCTTCTGGAACATTCCTATGCTGCATTCTTATGGTGCTTATATACCTGTTCCTTTCTGCACCACTGGACTGCGCGAGCTGTTGCATGCTCCACCTGACGCCTGCACGCTAAAGTTATACACCGTCCCGCACTGAAGCCCCACTATAGTACAGGACGTGTCTGCGGCGTTGCATTGATGCTTGTCCCCTTGCGCGTTGACGGCTGAAGCGTAGTACCACGCCGAGCCGTTACTGGAGGACCAGGAGAGTGTGGCTAAGCTGTCTCCACACGGCAGGGACACGTTCAAGCTCAGAGGTGCGCATGGAGCTGAGGACAGAGCAGCACACATGCCAGGGTCAGAGAATGATGATCGACGGGTGGTTACGATATTAAACAAGAGGTCGCTGTCTCACTTGTACGGAAGGTGAGGGTCTGGCTGGCAGGACTGGTGCAGTTTCCGTCTGAAGCGATCACGCTGAGTGTGTACGCCTGGCCGCATTTCAGGTGGCTCAGGGTGCAGTTCTCTGTGGTGCTGGTGCAGTTTTTGGAGACGCCATCCTGTCCGGTGGCTGTTAGATAGTAGGACTGAGAGAGGTTAGAGAGTGCCCAGGACACCACCACGTCCTCTGTATCACACAGCGGGTTTACGCTCAGTGCCTGAGGAGCACATGGGGCTGCAGGGGAAAAGAGCACCAAGACACAGGGTGTCAAATAGATTCTGTTAATTTTCTTAAGCATTAAGAGCATTAAGCATTTAGAGTTAATTATATAAGCATCTGTTTAATATCTTTGGCAGTTTAAGCTTGAAGATTTAAAGAGTGAATCGGTTTTGGTCACGACAGGTCACGATTGACTCATGAATGAGATTTGCATCTTTTTCATTCAATGCTTATTTATCATTCGTCTATTTTATTTGTGTATGTACTGTACATGCGTCTTTGTGTGTGAAGTACCCGTGTTGATGGAGTACGGAGGACTGCGGAGACTGCTGCACTTATCCGAGCTGGTGGAGACCATGACAGTGTACTGCATGCTGCAGCGTGCACCGTTAAGCACGCAATAAGTGCCAGTGCTGTTACACTGCAGGAAGCTGAGGTCCTGGCCCTCTGCTGTGACGACGAAGATAGATGACTTTGACTGAGTGAGCCAGCTGACCCTTATCGAGCTGCTGCGGCACTCTGTCACCACGCTGATGTTGTTGAGAGTGCAGGGTCCTAAAGGGATAACAGATTTGATAACGTAACTGAAATCTGGACATCTTATGGGTGTCTGCCTGTATGCAGAGCGATTATGTGAAGTTGCTTCCAAGCTAGTAGTGTGTGTTTGTGTGTGTGGGTTTACCTGTCTCAATAGAAAAGGAGTTGTTGTAGTTTCCACTGGCACACCAGGAGTTCATGGCGGTAACTTGGAATGTGTACTGCATGCCACACAGCAGACTGGGAATGTTACAGAAAAGACCCGGCGTGCTGCAGGTGGAATTAGCCCCTTCCGCTGATACCGCTAACACCTTGTAAGACTCCGCACCAGCCGCTTCTTGCCATGACACCCAGACCGAGTTGGTCACACAGTCGAGGTTGCCGCTCGCTCCCTGAGGGATACATGGGGCTACACACATACAAACAGGGTGATTAAAAACACTGCAAAAAACAATGATTCTATTGTTCCATGTCTTGTATATCTTGTCATTTTATGCTGCTCAAGATCCCAAAGAAATATAGAAAGACTGTACAATGCTTAACAGGTAGCTACAAACGTCTGTGTCCTATCTATGGGATGCTCATGTGGATGTTAGTGTGGTGTAGCTGGTTTAGAACTGTTACCCGTTAAAGCTTGGACAGCTGCACTGGGTGCACTGTGACATCCGCCTCGAATCGCCCTCACTGTTACGGACAAGGACAAACCACAGTACAGGCCTCGGATCGAACAGCTTGTGCTCGATGTGTTACAAGACAGGCTGAAGTTGCCGCTCACTGCATCCACATGGAAATATTCCGCGTCCGGATTGGGTGCCCAGGTTACGGTCATTACACCGGCTGAACAGTTCATCTGAACCTGGACATTCTGGGGTGAACACGGAGCTGGAGAGAGAAGGACGAGAAATCACGTCACAAATCAGGCCACAATCAATTGTCAGCAACATGGTGAAACTATTTCATCATGAACTGTTTGCACTTTATAATCCTAGCACATACAATATGTGTGTGATGATCGAATGTTGCGATGTCACAAGATCAAATTCCTCACCCGAGAGCACTTGAGCGGCGAGACTCTTAACACTACTGCACTCGACATCCAGAGCGACCACGGTGACGTTATAGGATGTTCCGCAGAGCAGCTGTCCAACGGTGCAGGAAGGCAGGGTAGAGTTACAGGAGACGGTTTGAGACCTGTTGATGTTCACAGCATCAGCCCGATATCTCAGCGCTCCACCGGATGCCTGCCAGGTCACGGCTACCGAGTTGGAACTGCAAAGCAGGGAGGCCTTGACACTGGCGGGCACACATGGGACTGAGGGAGAGGATGGTGAGGAAGAGTAGAAAAGGAAACATAGTAGGTTGGGGTTATGGACCAATTTGAGAAAACTGCTCTAGATACTCAAGATATTCTGGCATTTGCTAACATTAAGCTTAAAATGTAGAAAGTAAATAGATAATTGTTATTAAGTAATACATTAACTGTGAAAGGAACTGATTCCAACTTTGGGCAAAGAGATTATTCATACAACTTGTATTTTGTATGAGTTCTGAAATTCCTTTGATAGTGGCTACAATTCACACATTACATCATTACTTATCCAAATGTATGCAAAAAAAAAGCATGCGCATATAAATTAATGCTTTATTTTTAGCCAATCTTTATCAATCTGCATGAATGAGATATAAAACACAAACTGAGTATTTGAATAAAAATTCACTGTTTAAAATTCATAGAATTGTGATTTCTGGTATTGAAATTGTATCCCCGTGCAAATACTTTTGAACTTTCTGAAAAAAACCCTGTAGTCATGTACCTGACTGCAGATTGACTTGAGCACTGCTGCTGTTACATCGCCCATCCTGGCTGACAGAAGTGACGTTATAGAGTTGTCCACATTGCAAGCTGGGTAACGAACAGCTTGTGTTGGTGCTCATGCATTGCGTCTGGTATCCGTTCGCTCCCACTGCTTGGACCATGTAGAACAAAGCACCCTGTTCCGCTTCCCATGACACTAGTCCTGTACTGGTTAAGCAGTCCACTGAGGCGCTGAGGTTCTGAGGCTTACAAGGAACTGGCAAATCACAAGTGAGATTCAGTTTCGAACTGCTGTTTATGTAAATGAAAGAAATGTTTTGTCTGTACATTGGTCACAGTTTGCTATTTCAATGATATCTTTGCCTGTTCGTCTGTCTGTATGTCTGTCCAGCCAGATTTTGTCACAGCATCATGCAAAACTGGCTGGACAGAATTTAATTAACCTTTTGCAGTATTTAGATAGCTGCCTGAAGTTTAACCTGCATCATAAGTGAAAGAGGTTTTTTTAATCTCACAATACCACCTTAAAATTCCCATCGTCTCATGTCTCTTAAAACACTACTACTGTACCTTAGAAAGAATGTGGTCTCATTTATCATAGTCTTATCATAGACTTATTTAACATCACCTAAAACAACTGTAGTCTTCTTGTTCCTATTTTGCAATACCAGCTGATTACTCAGTGTATTAGCAGCACTGACTATTTAGAAACATATCAAGCACTTTTTTTGTTATAATTTATCACATTTAGTATATTATATAAACTTATATACTTATTTATTGATTTATGTTGTATTTATATCCAGTGTTGGGAGACGTTACTTTTTAAAGTAACTAATTACATTACAAAATTACTGTCATTAAAAAGTAATCAGTTAC
>JAOVVA010097070.1:0-12143 GCA_028565275.1 Leiocassis micropogon | reverse complement strand
AACACACTGCATGCATGGTGTTTGAAATAAAGACCACAGTATCATGTCCCCCACAGAGGACAAAAATGAATTGCTGGATCTCAGGAGGATATGGTGCACTGTAGTGTCTATTTTTTGTTCAATACATGAGATACTTCCGTGATTTGTATCATGATCTATGAATGTTCATAGAAACTCGGTCCGTTCGTATCTGTGGAAATTCGTAACTCAGATGTTCGTAAGTCGGGGAATAGGTGGACATGTAAAAAAAAAAAAAAGATTTTGGAGGTAATGTTTGGCGATAGACATGAAAGAATCATGATACATAACTAAATACATTTAGTTTTACCTCTTCTTTACTAGTGTACAGCATTTTTACAGAGATACACAAATAGACCAGATGTCAGATTTTCAAAGTGCTACAGGCATTACAGTATGTTTATTGCATTACAGAGTCCTCATTAAAAGTGAAAAAAAAAAGACAACAGTTCACACCTCTTACACTCTGCACT
Organism: Leiocassis micropogon; assembly: GCA_028565275.1. Taxonomy (NCBI): domain Eukaryota; kingdom Metazoa; phylum Chordata; class Actinopteri; order Siluriformes; family Bagridae; genus Leiocassis; species Leiocassis micropogon. The sequence goes on along the minus strand of JAOVVA010097070.1, from coordinate 11,652 downwards.
GACGTCCTGGAACTGTTAGGGTTTATGGTGGGATTAATGGTACACAGCTTTCTGTTACAGGATTTCTTCGAAAACCTTTTCAGGTAAACATTTCATCTAGTGTGATCATCATGTTCACAGCATCAGGAGAAGTCCTGTTTTTGTTGTTCTTTTTTCCATATTCTGAGAAATCAGGCATGAAAGTCATACTAAGCCAATCTGGACAGAGCAAAATGACTTTGTGTAGCGCATGCTGATTAATCACATATTAATCACCAGCATTAATTATTCATTTACTTTAAAGTCTGTTTCTGGCTTTTAAAGCTTAGTTTGATCTTTGGGACATTGGTATTACTACGCTTTTAAAGCTTCCCTATTGACTTTGGCAAATCAAACATTTTCATTTGATATGTAGCTACAGTATGTTTAAAATGTACTATTATATGGAATCATGTTTAAACTTGCTTTATGAGCTCATGAGTATTAACACAACACATAAACAGAGGTATTTTTTGTTTTTGTTCATGTCGAACTCTAATCACAGAACTGCAACATGGAGCACATGGAAAACTTTCCAAGTAGGAATTATCAGGGGTAGCTTAGTGGTTAAGGCATTGGACAACAGTTCAGAACGTCTCAGGTTCAAACCCTGTGGGGCCCTTGAATAAGACCCTTAACTCTCAACTGCTCAGATGTGTAATGAGATTAAAAAAGTCGCCATTCTCATGGGTGTTTCCTACTTGAATTTTTTTTCCTACTTCCCAGTTCCAACATGGTCATGAACACAGCCCCAGTATAAAGCAGAGTTGTTGAGGGTTAAGAACCTCAGTCATTTCAGTGACTGAAGTTCTGGGATTTGAACTCAACCTTCAGGTCACGAACAGCCAACTTTAACCTAGAGCTACAACGATTGCACTTATATCCTCTGGTCTTAGTCTCACTTCTGGCTCTGTACAAGACAATAGAAACAAATGATGTGAACCAAAACCATCCAACCAATCAAGAAAGGAAAGGAGTTTGCATGTTCTCTTGGAGGGTTTTCTCTGGGTACTCGGGTTTCCTCCCACAGGCCAAAGACAGGCAGATTAGACTACTCGAAGTGTGAATGCGTGTGTGAATGTAGTGTGTGATTGGAGGTCCTGACCTCCACGGTCCCCCTAGTTGGACTACTGAGGGTCCCAGATAGATGGATGGATGGAATCAAGGAAGCAGTTGTAAGATTTTGTGATCAGAGGGTTATACCTGGAAGAATTTTATTCATTTTAGTTATAATCTTCAGTTTTTTCAAATCACTGATGGAAAGAGGAGAAGACAGAGAGGAGAAAATAAATGGACAAGAGCTGCGAGAAGTATATTATAAACGAACAATGTCAAGATTCAGAGGTAAACCGAGGGGACTAAACAGATATACTGGAAGAGTCGGAGGGAGAGAGAGAGAGAGAGAGTGAGAGAGAGAGAGAGAGAAGGGGTATGCTGGAGTTTTCTCTGTCTCATAGCTTAGAGATTGCTCAGTTTTGGCTCAAACCATCTGAATTGCGCTTGCCCATTAACATCCATAATAATAGCAATAATAATTTAATAATAATAATAATAATAATTATAATAATAATAACTACACCTTCAATCATACTAATGATAAAGCAAGAATTAACAGTAACAAATATATCATATGTTTAAGAGAATTTGAGTTAGACCTCGGATGATGAAATCTCCATAAATCAGGTAGAGACGAATAAAAACTTAAAAATAGAAGAAAAAAAAAAAAGACATTAAAAAGTGGTGAATTTGGCCCGGCTCTTGTTAAGGAAGACTTCTTAATATCGGCCTTTCCTGTCTCACACACTGATCCATGTCTAATACAGATGTGTGCAAACACCTCTTCATTAGCACACAGCACATGGCTGAGCGCTGCACTGCTCTCCAGATCCAGCTTTCCTTTCTTATTGGAATCAGTATATTAAAAAGAGAAAGGAATAAAAGGCACAGCAGGTACCATTGCTGCCTGAGAGATCAGGGTTTCCTACAGTGAACCAGAGTGTTTAAGTTGGATATAAAGTGATGAAACCGTCTACTCGCATTACCTAGCATGTCAGACTTTGGAAATCGATGAGATCGGAGTTGCTTGGTTTGATCTTGAGCTCGGGTTACTGCTCGTGGAGTTTCGCACGTCTTCCTTTAGATCTTCCATCTAAAAAATATTACCAATATTACAAAGAAATTGTGCAAAAAATCATGTAGATTTTGAATGCATGCCAAATGCATCATGGGTTGACTTTTTCGAAACAGATTTTGCTGACAAAAAAAAAAACCAAGCGTAAAATTCGCAAACTCGCTTTGTTTGTCTGTTCACTAGATCAAACAAGTTTTGAATGGCTCGCAGACGTACGTGCGACTTAGTTGGCGTTCGGTGCGGTTCTTCGAATCCGAAAATGCTGAATACACAAAAACAGTTTTTAGATCTTTTTAAGCTGCTAATTACAGAAAATATTTACTGTTCTCATCTCACTACCTCAACTCATTACCACATTACCAGAGTATTGGATTCTGTCATGGTGATTGTCGTGTTGTCGCGCGTTTGCACACTCAACCTGCACTTTATGTCGTCTTTTTTGTATAGTATAGTACTTAGTTATAATTAGTATAATATATAGTTAGTATAGTACTTAGTTAAATATATATAGTGTTAATCTGTTTTGTCTCAGCTAGTCGGCTAATTAGGTGTTCTAGTTAGCTAGATAGTTTTTATTAATTTATTTTGTTAATTTATGTCACATATATGTAGCACCTTGGTCCTGGAGGAACGCTGTTTCGTTTTACTGTGTACTGAACTGTATATGGTATAAATGAAAATAAAATCCTACTTGACGCTTCATATGCCGATGTGAATTTCTTGCAAAATTTTCATTCTTAAGGTGTAAGGGAGGACATTCGTATGCCGAGGTTCCACTGTAGTCTGATTGGATAGGACTTTTTTTTCCTATTCTGTGACAATTCTAAATAAACAAAATAAGTTGCAAACAGGGTGCTGTGCTGCCTGCCAGTGTCTGAATAGACCCACACACCCCCTGTAGGATCAAAAAGGAACTGCAAGATATTACAGCCTCAAATGCAAGTATATATGAATTTAAAATTAATTTAAAAAAATTGCCACACGAAAGAATCATGATACATAGATAATAGATTTTTTTTTACATCCCTAGTAACTAGTCAGTTTTGGTGACGCAGCTGATGCATACTTATTAAGTTCTAAAGAAAGGGCCTAGAATACTATAACCACCTCAGACATCATGTGACGACCTGACTTCATCTCAGGTCACACTGACATTAGACTATTAATGCCTGACAGTTTATGATGTCCTTTTTTTTTTTTTTTTTTAAAGCTGAGGCTTTGATACACACGCTGGCATGCATAAATGAGTCTCCCTCTGCAAACATCACACAGCATTTACATGCAGGTTGCCAAATTAATTATACAGCATGTTGTATGGGACAGATTGAACACACACGCCGGTTCAGGAAGTAAATGCCAGAGTACACTCATGACATCAGCAGAGGAACTGTCCCACCAGAAGTCTAGCGTCAGAGGCAGCCAGGGCTATGAGCGTGATTAAAGCCCAAACACCGAGCAAATCTGTCCAACACACCTGATGATTCATGAGACCTCTTGCTTCAGTGCTGCAAAATCAATAAGCTGAGATGACTCAAGCTCAGAAGGGAGACATGAGAGAGAGTACAACTTGATATATGAAATAAATTTAAAAAAAAAAGAAAGAAAGTGAAAGAAACTTGTGGAAGAATGCAAGGAAAAAAGTACAAAAAGTAAAGGATTTGTGTACATGACTGAAAAAAAGAAAAGAAAGGAAATGGATAGAAAGGGGGAAGAAGAAGAAGAAGAAGAAGGAAAAGAAGGGACGGAAAGAGACAGGAAAGTCAGGAAGCAGGTGGGTGGGAAGGGATTGAGAGGAAACAAAGGAAATGGAAGAGGAAGAAAAAGAACATGAGGAAAGGGACAAGAAAGGAATGAAGGGAAATGAGGGGACTTAATCAAGAGGCGAGAGAAGGAAAGCCTTCCAGACAGTGCTTGGGGGTCAGACACATTCTCTCAATTTAAAAGTAGACTCAAGACTTTAATCTGGCATACAAATAATTCATCACATAACCTCGGACTCCAGTATATCTAAATGCACACTCCTATCTATTGTTGCTAATATCCTGAACGGCATCTACACCAATTCTTTTCTTTTCCACCTGTTTTTCCTTCCTCTACCCATCCTGACGCAACTGGAGATTGTGCCAGCTCCAGTAGGCAGAGGCCAACCCTGAGAAGATCCTGAGGCATCCAGTGAAGGACCACCTCCAGTTGGATTCTACTTCATGATGGTTTGGATCTACACATGCTGCTCCTGAGCTCCCAGTGATCCAGACCTCCCTCTGTCCTCTGCACCCGCTGACTTATCCCTGTGCTGAACTGGACTCCATGATAACTAGGACAACTTTTGTTATACTGAACTTCCAGCAGCCTAACACACATGATGTCGTTATATAATTTCTATCCGTTATCACCTCAATGAGGATGGGTTCCCTGTTGTGTCTGGTTCCTCTCGAGGTTTCTTCCTATCTCAGGGAGTTTTTCCTGGCCACCGTCGCCCTCGACTTGCTCATCAGGGACAATCTCACAATCTCATTATTATCTAAACACATTTAGATAGGAAGGAGAGAGGAAAAAAAAAAAGAACTGAAGGAAAAAGTAAGAAAGCAAAGAAGGTAAAGTGACCATTGAAACTGAAGGTGAAAGAAAGAGCAGGGGAGGGGAGGGGACGTATAGGGGAAAGAAAGTTTCAAAGAAAAGGGAAGGGAAGCAAAGGAATATGGAGGTACATAGAAGGACCTGGAATTAAAGGAGAGGAAAGGAGAAGTTAAAAGAAATGAAAAGGAGGACAGAAAAAGGAAGGAAGGTAAGAGAAAGATGGAAGGAAAGGTAAGAAGGAGGAATTGAGGGATGGAAGGAAGGAAAGCAAGACAAAAATTAAGATGGCAGCTGTATTAAAGAAAGGAAGTAAAACAAAGGAAAGATAGAAACACGATGTAACATTTAAATGTGGATGTGTACCTTTGAAAGCAGAAATATTGTGATCGTCTGAACAATATTCAGACAGTAAGCGATTCATTTTCACAGCTCCATACAGGTGAGACAAAACTCTAAGAATAGCTGAATGGTGTTAAAGGGAGAATGCTAGAGGGACAGAGTGTGTGTGTGTGTGTGTGTGTGTGTGTGTGTGTGTGTGTGTGAGGGAGAGAGAGAGAGAAATCAGTATGCATAAGATGAGCCGGGAAAGCGCTGAGAGAGAGGAAAGCCTGCAGAAAGAGGAAATCCGGTACAGCGAGGCAAATAAAACTGAGCAAAAACAGAAAGAAGCTGTAAAGAATATAAAACTGGTGCGGCTTTACCCATTGAAAGCACGGAGTCAGGGTCAATCCCGTCCATCGAACAGACGCTCTTCTGTTCCTCACCATAACCATGAAAAAGGGCTGAAGTATTTTATCTTCTTTACATTAATAATTAAATGCAGTTTGCTCAGCGTGACTGGTTATGAGAACGCTAGTCATTAATAGGTGTATAGTGGGTTTGTTCCGTTTCTCATGAATAAGAAATGAAATAACAGTGCAGCAAGATCAGCAAACAGCTGATTTAAATGCTTTTAATAATAATAATAATAATAATAATAGCAATGGGCTGTACTGTAGTAATAGATGTGGTTTGGATTAATATGGGATGAGCTGTCACAGACTTGACAATCCATTTATTATACATTTTTTTTATAACCACCACATACACACACTACCGCTCAAAAGTTTGGGATCACTTTCTACACTATGGTCGACACTATGGTCGTTCTTGATTTTTATTTCATTCTACACTTTAAAGCAATACTAAAGCCGTCCAAAATATACAATAATCTCCTTTGAGCAGTCGATATTGAGATGTATCTGAGGTGCTGTTTGTTAACTGGTGATTTCTGAGGCTGGTGACTCTAAATGAACTTGCAGCAAGGAAAGTTTTGATTTCATGTTCCTGGGAAGGACTTCGTGAGAGTCACTTTCCTCATGGTGCTTGATGGGTTTTGGAAATACACAATAGAATAATACTGTTCTTGCAAGAACTATTCCAGAAAGTCTGACCTCTGTGTCTTAAAATAACACCATATGTGTTATTTTATAGTTTTGAAATCCCCAGTATTGTTGTAGAATGTAGAAAATAAATCACTAAACAACAACAACAACAGAAAAAAATCAAACTTGTGATCCCAAACTTTTGAGCAGCAGTGTATTATTAAAAAATAATAATTATTATTATTCAATAACACTCTTCTTAACTATGATCTACAGCTGCATTTTGCTGACAATAAATGTACATCCAGCTTTCATTTAACATGCACACATCTTGTTCTAGCAGCTCAGGAAACTTCATTTCTTCCCCTGTCCAAAATCAACTATCATCATCTAATTTCTGGCAAGCCCTTCATCACCACCAGATGACACAAGATCATCGCTGTTTGCCTCATGACACTTCATCATCGTCATCATCACCGTCATGATTCCCTCATTATCAGATTGCATATCTGACCTAAAGAACATGACTAATTTCTCTCTTATTCCCTTTAATATCAGTAACAGGAACTCTGTTATTTAAGACATATTTATCCAGTCCAGTTGGAAATAACACTTCCCAGAGCTGTAGGGCTTTTCACGTAAACATTTGTCACAGGATCGAGGCTATTTTCGAGGCTGACGGCGGTTAATCTAACTGACTCATCAGCCCTGCTTTGTTTTAAGAAGACACTGACAGCGTGCCATGGGGTAATTTAATTAGTGATGCCACAGACCTACAAGGCAGTTATATATATATATATATATATATATATATATATATATATAAGTATAAATAAAGTTAGGATGCATTTTATAGATTCTCTTTACTGGAATAATGAAAGAAACATGAGTTCAGCCAGGGATACTAACATGGATTGGGTGTGTTTGCGAAATGTGCCGTGAATATAAATGAGCAGTTGTAGTCGATATACGACGGTGCAAAAAATGGAAAATGTACTGTTTATGCTGCTCGTTAGGACACACAACATACCCTCCCCTCCTAAGTGGCATTCACATGTATGAGACCAAAATCAAAATCCTTGTCCACTACGGAGTTTATAAGACCAGAAACATTTCACTCAGAACCAGATAAACTTTTTTTGGTCACTTCGTCGATTATGCACAATACGGTAGCCAGTGATTGTGGGAGTTGAGGAGGCTTTGTATTATATATTAGAGAAGTTTTGGGGGGGTAAAATGGGTAACATAACATGAATGCCGATTACATTTTATCTCATTAAACCAACATTGTCTGAACAATTAAAAATCTATACAGGTAGTCCCTTACTTATGAACAAGTTACGTTCGTAACTCCGATTTGTTCTTAAGTCCGACAAAGTGAGTCTTATACGCCTTTGACACGAATATACAATGTAAAGCATACCAATCCACTTGACTAAATTTCTGTCTCCTTTTTCCACACCATGCCAAGAACCGTAATCGCACCTAAGGAAATTAATATCTCATGAAATGTAACAGTGTTGTCACTGCACCTTTAAATCGAGAGGGGAATCCCAGGCGCCATTTTGTTTATGACTGTGAACTCTGTTTTGTTGAGGATTTTACAAAATTACGATTATTCACCTTTAGGACAGCTTTATAGGACAGACTTTTTCTATCATCGTGCTCCCGGACTGGTTTATTGAAACTGGTGAGGCCGACAATTTTTCTCGCAAGCAACTCGGCTGGGAGTTATTGCCACACCCCCCGTACAGTCCTCATCTCGCTCCAAGTGATTTCCACATGTTTGGGCCATTAAACCCCCACCAAAAAAAAAACATCCCAACAGTGTTTGACTGATGGTACTTTGTTAGTAACCTGGTAACCCAGCGTAAAGATCAATCCAATGACGGAAACTTCGAAACACAGCGTCTGCCAAATGACAAATGTAAATGTAAAGGAGTTCCTGGGAGGCCAGCGTTTCAGACATGAAACAGACAGTCCTCTCACGGCCCCTGCGTACTGAGAAAACTTTCTACTTTGTTCCCTTACAAGCACTAGAGAAACTGGGACAAGTGCATTAGTGTAGCTGGAGATTATACAGAGAAATACTGTGAAGGGAGTTTTAACTCTCATAACTATTTTCTACACAATCAAAAATCCCAGATTGATGTGAACAGCCCTTGTAAAAACACCTGTTGATTAAAAAAAATCTATAAAAATGTTTAACAAGCTCTTTTACTCTGATTTACTCTGATCTCAGAATTAAAAATCAGATATCTCTATCTATATTTCAGATGTTTTTTTATTTTATTTACTAAGACAGCTTTCCCTTATATGATGAGCATCTGTTAATTAAAAAAAATTAAAGAATCTCAAGAATTAGAATCTTAAACATTCAGAGACTAGAATATGTGACTGCATGACTCACGATCGGCTCGTTATTAGTCTGTACACTTGTGGAGAGTGCTAGGTCTTGGCCTTTTTAAAAAGCCTTGAGGGATTTTTTTTTCTCCCACAAAATAGTCATATCCATTGGAAATCATGATTAGTTAATTCCACAGTCACTCACTGGTTACACTTATGGGTAGTAAACTGTCTAAGGCCTTCGGTCCAGCTGCTGAAGCCACGACCAATGAATAACCTTAAATTTGGATTGGATGATTGGATCATTTTTCTTCTGGTATTTCCGCACAAACCTCAACAGTTAAATACAAAACAACAAGCTTGACAATTCTGAGAAATAAATAACTAATAAATAACCATTATTTTGGTATCCAGAAATGACTAAGGCTTCCCCTCGGCATTAAACTGATTATATAACAAGGTAACATAGTCACGCACGATGCTACAGTCCTTCAACTCTCCATGGCCAGATTTACCACCGCTGCCAAAAGTCGGACTCGTTCTTGCTTTACGGAAATATACCGCCGCTGCTCCGCTGGGAGCGAGCGGCATAAAAATGAATCAAAAAGGAGGACAGTCGAGACGACGTGAATCAATTAGACTTGACTCGCTGCTGAAAGCTCAGATACGCTCTTGTTTATCATGTTCTTTCCACACGCTCTAGTGAGAATGCCTAAATAAAATAAACACACAACTCCGACTCTTATTTCTCTCTATTCAGCTGTCTGTCTAAAAGTTACGGTCAAAACTTAGGAGAAATCGGTGCTGGTAAACATGTCAAAATTAGAAAAACCATGGGTCAGATGAAAATACAGCAGAGCCTGATTGGAAACTAACAAGAAGTCCATTAGGGACTCTATTTGGAGCAGCTTCCCGCTGAGATGCTCTGCTGTGGCACGGGCTGCTACCCGCGGCTGCAGATTTTTAGACTCGTTACACTAACTAAAGTGCATTCTGAAAGAGCGGACACATCAATATTGCAAAATAGCACACTTAAGCTGTTGATATCCCTAGGCATTCCTGGAGGGGGTTATCTTATAAATCATAAAGTGTTAAAGTGTTCGGAGCACAACGCAGCACAGGGCGGTGCTGTAAAACAGTAATTGCTTTTCGAATAGATAGCTGGCTAGTTAAACTCTAGTTAGAGTCGGCTAACCCTTTATCTCACTGATCAAAAGAAGGAGATCAAAAGAAGGAGTCCATCTGCCTTTACCCGGATTTAACCCGGTCAGGGTTTCTAGGTTGTTCCTCCCTCCACCTCCCAAAAGCAAGCTGCTGGGTGAGTTAGTGCCTATAAATTGCCCCTAATAGTGAGCAGGTGTGTGAATATACAGTACCATGTAAAAATCCCTTTCCAACAGTGTTGGTAAGGGTTAGTAAAGTTAGATGGTACTTAGTTAGTAACCCAGAGTAAGGATCTATCAAATAACAGAAACTTCTTAGTTGGCAAATGTCATTGACATCCTGTGGGAAAAAACAAAAAAAAGGGCTCTGGTAGCTAAGGCTTTAGGTTTGGGGATCCAAGGGTCCATGTTCGAGCTTGCCGTCGGTTGTGTTGCCATACCCCATACTACCCAGCCAATACATGCAGTGCCGGTCCCAAGCCCGGTTAGAATAAAAGGAGGGTTACGTCAGAAATGGCGTAAAACTTGTGCCAAGTTGATTTTCGGATCGGATGGTCCGCTGTAAAATACGGTGTGGTAGTGACTGGCATCCCCTGGTGTGACTGGTGTATTCCTGTGCTCCAAGATGAACACAAGATTTTGGAATCACTTCACCGTTACCCTGAACGTAACTACAAATAATTTATTGTTAAAAAAAAAGGAATTATTTCTAACATTTGACAAGTAGGTTACAGACTGGCTGTTGCGAGCATTTGTCAATCCTGTGACTACTGTATCTTTCTCCGAAAATCTCATTAAAAATAATTGCGCGGCGGTGTAATGAGCAATGTTTATGGCCAGATGCTTGATGAGATGATCATCTGGGATCCTAGCGTCTTTTAGATTAGATATATTTTCCTACAGAAAGCTTGCTGACCCGAGCGCACCATGCAGCGCGCACTGTAAGCCTAAACAAAACGAAAAAAAAAAGCCAACAAAAAACGCGCTGTTACCGTTTCTGCCTTCTCAGTCAAGTGCTTAATTAGCGAATAAGAGAAAAATAATGATTGTTGAATATACAGCCAAACTATCTCGAGGATAAGGCTTTTGTGCAGCTTTTTGCACTCCACCATCGACCCCGGTGTCCTCATGCAGGGACAAAACATTGTCCCTCAACTACATTGTGTGCATACTTTAAGAAACTTTTATTAACAAACCGGGACTTTAGGATCCTAAAAAAATTACAGTTAGACCTGTCACTGAATTGATAAAATCTAGATTTTGAAGACAATTCTTTTTCAAATCACAGACCTGACTGTTTTAAAGCTGATTTTTATATATAAATCATATATGTGACATTCATGCTTGACCCAAACACTAACCTATACTACATCGTCATAAATTACTGTAGCTACGCTCTTGGCATATGAAAATAATCATATTCTTGACATCGGCGTGCACACACACACACACACACACACACACACACATATATATCTTGACATGCACTCTTTTTTAAGAGCCGGAGGTATATTTGTGCCCATTTTGCCTTGCCCTCTAAAGCACAGCGTGGGTGGAGGGTGGCATATGTCCTGGCACGGTCACGACACACAGCAAGACCCACATGCGTGTGTGTGAGAGGAGACAGAACGGACGGGGCGTGAGGGAGGCAGAGGGGCCCTGCTTCCACCAGAAATCGCCATGTCTGACTTCACAGCAAGATTCTGAAAGACAGCGGCGTTGCTTAGTGTACTGCGGCGCTCTGACAACAGGAGCGTGTATGCCACCTACACATACTCCCTTTCCCTCTCACGCACACACACACACACACAAACACACACACATAAAGCCTCAACAGATGACAGGAACACGCACAGAATACTCAGGACATCAGACACTTGTAGTGACGGAACGCTTAGTCACTGCAACTTGTGCGCTCACATATGTGCACAGAAACCAGAGAGGGTCTGTGTGACATTTAAGCGTGATTCGGCGACGCTGGGGAAAATTTCACCCAGATCTAAAACAGGACTTCTCGAAATGTTCTTTTAGTCAGGGATCCTTTATTGTATTA
>JAOVVA010097039.1:0-12145 GCA_028565275.1 Leiocassis micropogon | reverse complement strand
ATGGGTTCCCTGTTGAGTCTGGTTCCTTTCAAGGTTTCTTCCTATTACCATCTCAGGGAGTTTTTCCTTGCCACTGTCGCCCTCGGCTTGCTCACCAGGGACCATTTTGATTCATGCACATTCAAATTCCATACAAACTTAAATAATTCTTTTAATTGTGTAAAGCTGCTTTGGGACAATGCCACTTGTTAAAAGTGCTATACAAATAAAATTGAATTGAATTGAATTTTGCCCTCGTCGCTCGTGGTGGCTCTCATTGCATGGGATATCGAGTCGGAGATAGCTCAGTGGGCTCGGACCAAGCCCACGGCTAGGAGCTGTCCCCCGGATTGAACATACATACCGGAGGCACTTCGTGAACAAGTGACAATCGAGGCGCACGCTAGCTTATCATCAGGGCACCCCGGCGTATTGCGCACCTATAAATTGCTAGAACGAAAATGTTGGTGACCCAGAATGCAGGATACAGTAAGAACAGCTTACAGCTTATATTGTCTTGCGCTATATGTGCGCCAACTAAAAGTCCTCATCGTTTTCCAGTTGGTAAATTAATGCCCCTACCGACAACTAACAGACCGTAGTCACACATCGCTGTGGATTGCTGTGTCATGGTTCTGCCGGTGTCTAAATGGTACACGACAATCCATGTGGTGGTCGATCGCTTTTCTAAGAGGTGTCCATTTCTACCTTTTTGCTCTCTCCCTTCAGCTCTCCAGGTGGCAGAAGCCCTATTCAAGAACGTCTCTGATCATGGTCCCCAATTTGTCGCCAGGGTCTGGAAGGCTTTCTTTCAGAGGTTGGGGACCAGGCTATCATCCTGAATCTAATGGGCAGGCTGAGCGGACTGTCAAAGAGCTCGGGAGATACCTCCAGACTTATTGTAGCAGCCGACAACACGAGTGGGCAGACTGCTTAATCTGGGCAGAATGTGCACAAAATTTGCTATCCGCAACCGGTCTAACGCCATTTCAGTGTGTGCTTGGGCATCAGCCCCCGGTCTGTCCCTGGGACCCCACTCCCACCAATGTACCCATGGTGGATCAGTGGTTTAAGAGAGTGGAGAAAGTATGGGAGGATGAACACACTAAGATCTCCCGCACAGTTCGACATTTTAAACAGTATGCCGATAGGCGACAAAGGGAAAGTCCTCTGCTCCAGATAGGCGATTAAGTATGGCTCTCGACACGGGACCTTGATCTTAACCTACCATGTCATAAACTTTCCCCTAGATATATTGGTCCCTTCCCCATCCTATCCCAAATCAACCCAGTATCATATAAGTTAAAACTCCCCACACATTTACGTATTAACCCTGTGTTTCATGTTTCTCTTCTTAGGCCAGTGATCTGGGGGCAACCCGGCTGAACCTTCGCTCCCTGGGGCTGTGGAGATTGAGGGCACCCCGTATTTAAGGCCAAAGAACTACTGGACTCCCGGAGGAGAGGGGGTTCTATCCAATATCTGGTGGATTGGGAGGGGTATGGTCCGGAGGAGCGGAGCTGGGTCCCGGCCCGAAACATCTTGAGCCCTGAGCTCATCGCTGAATTCCATTGAGCACGGCCGGACTGCCCGGCACCGCGAATGCCGGGCCGCCCCACCCGCCAGCACTCCCATCAGGCTGGGGGGTCCCTTCTCTGTCCGGTGACGTGGAAAGGGCACCCGCGCCACCCTCGGAAGGTTTGTTTGTTTTCTTTCCGGCTTCTGAAGCATGCGGCAGCCTGCAGGTTCCGTTTATTGAACTTGATGTGTTTCTTTTTTTTGTTTGTTGTTTGTTTTTTTTCTGTTAACTGCTGACGCAGTGAGAATAAAGACTCTACTCTGAAACCTCGTTTCGGAGGTGATCGTAAATCTAACAATATTAGGATTTTTTTGGGCATACAGCATAATTATATAAACAATTATTATTATTATTATTATTATTATTATTATCAAATAAAAAGTGAGAACTCCTACAAAGCCACCAAATTGATGATGGCTTCCAGATCTGAGAATAGAAAACTTCAGACTACATCATTACCAGATTGTTATAACAATTGTATTATAATAATATAATACTTAATCCAATAGGAAATTATCAGTAATACATTCTTATTCAACTAATAGTATAGTGTGCATAATCATGTATAGTGTGGATCACATCAGAGTGTTTACAATCTATAAAGTTCCTGACATTTGTACTAATAGTAACCCAACACACCCTGTACCATGTAGACCATGTTAACCAAAGAGAAGAACATCTACATTTATACCCTGTCCTGGCTTACAGCAGGGCATAAAATTAATTCCTGGTGGAGAATGATGGTAAAATAAACATCCAGCCAAACGTATTTTTTATTCTAAACAAGGTAAATTCCAAGTCATTCCCATACTAATGGATCCATTGAGGTACTAAACAAAACCTCCCATTAGAAACTGCTAGTCACATTTTTGGATCATATGTCCAATATCCCCTGCGGGGAATGATCCTGCCCTTTTGGCTTTCGCTAAACTCCCATACCAGTGACCAACCTCACCAAACTCAAAACTGGTGTCCCAGTGATCACTTAAAGTGTACGCTCAGATACTCCCAACCACACTGGCTCTCGGATTTTGGTGGCCTGGGCATGGACATAAAGTCCCTTTGGTAATTGCCAGACCAACCAGCATTACACTCTGCATGACAATTGTGAAAACAATTGTTGATCTGAGTTGCCAGCCTATACAGTTCCTGCAGATCACCTGGGGGTTCTCAGGTGGCTCTCATTGTTCAGTTGTTCTGATGTGGCTGTCTCAGTACAGGGTCTAAGATCCAACGTGTTCCAGCCAGAACTACTGAGTAACGACCCTGGGGAATCCCAATTAATGTGGTGGTCACGCCCCCTACCATGTGTCTAGGGTGGTGTGCTTAAACACACCACTGCAGTAAGGGCTTACTCATGCTTCCCTATCACTCCCACCTACCCTGCTATGATTTCCTGCATTATCTGAACACTCTTGGGCAGGTGCAGCCTTGCTGTTATATGGTTGAGAGAGGGGCCAGATGTAATTGCACCAGGAAGTTCATGCCAAGCCCCAGTGTAGGTCTTTGGGGGTAAGCAATGTAATCTAAGCTGGGGGAGTGATTGTGCAGGGAAGCTTCACTTTGGACTGGACTTTTCCACTCTTCCCAGGGACTCATGGGCCTAAAAGAAAGTGTTAACCAAGAGGGACGTCCAAAAACAGACAGACACTATGATTGTGCAATGAATCTGCTCCCTAAATCCATCTGGCCAGGGGTAGACTTTACTCCTTATCTTCCTTCTGAGCCATTAGCCATGTAGAAGTACATTAACTAGGCAATCTTGCTAGGGTTGATTGATCCATCCGATTTGCCAGCAGGGACCAGGTGCTTTTTAGTGAAGAAAGAGGATGGGAAACCCTGCTCCTGTATCAACTTTCAAAGGCTGACTGACTGATACCAACCTTTGATGAATTTGGCTTTTGAGTGCACGAAGAAGGCTCAGAACTTTACAAATTTAGCTACACAACTTTCAAAGTGGTTACCCTTTGATTTGCATAAAGGCAGGGGATGAGTGGAAAACAGCATTCATCACACCCTCGGGCCACCTGGGGAAAAGTACCTGCTCATGCTCTTCTGGCTTTCTAACCCACCTGCCATTATTCATCAGTTTATTTATAAGGTCCTCTGGAAAATCTCACCTGCTTCACACTTGTTTACCTGGATGATATTCTCATCTTAATAAAATCATGGAAGAGCATGTCATCCATGTGCAATGGATGTTGGAACTTGTTCTTTAGCACAACCTCATTTCACATGATGACCACTTCCATCTTGATGGATGTGTTGTCTCAGGGGCAGCTCTGCATAGAGATGACCAAGATAAAGGCGGTGCTGCAATGGCCATGACCTACATTAATTCATGCCATCCAACACCATCTGGGTTTGCCCATTATTCCAGCATTTCATGAAAAACTTTAGCACCATGGCAACAGTGCCCTGACCAAGAAAGACCAAGGCAAATTTGAATGGATGGCCGAAGCACAGTGTGCCTTCTACACCATTAGGGCTAAACTTACCACTGCACTGGTCCCGTGGTTGCTTGATCCATATGCCCTATTTATAGTGGAAGTGGACACATCTGATATAGGTATCTGGATGGCCCTCTCCCAAAGATCAGGGCCTGATCAGGGCCGCCACATACACGTTTATGCAAATTTTAGACATGCAATGTGTCTAGCGGGCCACACAATATTTGGATGAGTTCTGGGTCCAGCACACACTGGACCCAGAACTCAGAGAGTTCTGCAACAAGGGGTGTACTGTAACACCACATCTTGTGACAGGCAACCCCACGAGCAATTACGCTGTGGGTGTCCCATCAGACAGATCTGTAGCCACCCCTGCATGTGGTTGCTAGGCAATGCCACAGTGATGACAATCAGGTGAATTGCACAACACCTAGACACACATCTATATAGATCCTAAGACAAAGCAATAGACATGTGGACATTAGGTAGCACCAGGCACAGGGCAAGTCGCTATGGTATAGAGGCAGGAAGAAAAAAGAACAATAAAAAGACAAAGAAAAGTGAGTAAAAACTGTAGAGAAAAGTGAAAAGACAGAATTATTATTATTATTATTATTATTATTATTATTATTATTGTAGCCATTTGGAGTTTATACAGCTTTTGGGAAGGTTTAAGCAGTAAGAGTGATTAAATTATATTGCACTAAATCACAAATGCATTATTTATTTATTTAAATAAGTAGAGAATCTATAAACATGGAAGAAAATATAATGCACATAAGTTTTTGACGTGTAAAATTTACATACACTATAAAAATGTATTACAAATACATATAAAAATGTATTACAAAACCTAAGATTTACACTGTATATGAGGAAAGTTGTGTTCCTTGTTTTGGGAAAAAATAAAAGTATCATAAGAATGTTGTTGATCTTTTGGTTGCTCTCATCAAGGGTTTGCCACAGCGGACCATTTAATCTGCACACAACTTGGCATAGGTAAGATGCCCTTTCTGATGCAGCCCTTCCATTTCATCCAAGCTTGGTACTGGCTTTACAACCAGTGTAGGGGTTTAGACTTTAGCAGCAAATCAAACACAGGCCTCCCAGATTGTAGGCGAGAAACCTACAACTGGGTCAGCACGCCCAAAAGTATTACAAAATATTAGTGTCTATTCTGATTTTGAACATGTCCAAAATAAACTTGATCAAAATTTGTATGAGTTAGCAAACATAATTATTGCAATATTGACTATAAGGATATCACCATTTATATTTTTTGGTCAGTGTGAAAAAAGATTCATTCTTGAAGAACCTGAATAAAATATTTTGCCAGATAAAATAGTCCTTAGTGCTTTTCTAAACCACTGGTAGAAAAAAGCATACACAATTGGATTACAGGTTGAGTTTGAATACCCAATCCAAACCATCATTTCAAACAGACCAGGAGGAATCAGGAAACCAGTAAAAGGATCAATAATATTGCAGATGAAAAATGGAGTCCAAAGTAAAAGAAACACTCCCATAACCAGTGCCAGAGTTTTTGTTGCCTTTTTCTCCTCTTTGCTTGTCATGGATCGTGCTTTATTTTTTGAGTCCTGAATCGATTTGGCTTGTTTTTTTGCAACACGAAATATTTTTGTATAAATGCTGATCATTATGATACCTGGGAAATAAAAGACTAGAAAAGAGGAAGCTGTGCTGGAGGCAGCACTTTGTAGCAAAACACAACCACCTTCACAGCCAAAGATTTCATTATGAAAATTTTCAGTAATCAGGATGTTAAGACCAAAAAATATTCCTCCAAATCCAACTGTAAATGAAACACTCCAGCAAATGGAAATCATAACCAATGTAACAAAAGGTGTAATTATGGTCTGATATAACAAGGGCTTACAAACAGCATAATATCGATCTACTGATATGAAACACAGGTTTATAATGGACGCAGTACACAATGAAATATTAACACTGTTGTGAATTTTACAGAATAATGTTCCAAAATACCAGCAATTTTCTACAGACCGAATTACATTTGGAGGCATAACAAATCCTCCTAACAACAAATCTGTTACAGCCAGAGACAGAACAAGATAATTTGTTGGCATGTGGAGCTGTTTAAAATGGACAATGCTCAGGATGACAAAAAAGTTTCCAAATATTGTTAAAATCACCACTAAGCCAAAAAGCATATAAAGCAATACTCTAAAAAGGAGTGGGTAAGAGAATTTTGCACAGGAACTGTTTACAAATTCATAGCAAAGAGGAACAACATCCACTGTCAGATTTTGGCTCAAGTTCATTTCAAAATTCATCTGGTGAGATGTTTTGCTTCCTGCAAATAAATAACAGTGATAGTAAGTACAATAAAAGTAGACTTTAAAGCAATTTCCTTCTAACAACATTTAAAACAGAAGCATCATATTTGCATCAATACCTCACCATAAATAATCTTTTAAGTGGATTGACTAGAGTCTATGTCCTGTTAATAACCTTCAAAAAGACTCATGCATGACTCTTTGTATCAAGTCTAAGTCACATTTTAGCTTCAGTGGTTGGTGAAAAGCCAGAGCAGGCCAATTTTCACAGTCTAATTAGCTTAAATAGCTAATAATGACCTCATTATTTTTTTCGCTATGGTTTAAAATGAACAAAGAACAGCTCAGGCTCAGGGTCCAAACACCATGCCAGTTAGTTTCCATCACATACTCACACAACTCATACAACTTTTCATTCCAAAACTACTGACTTTCAAAAATATCATGCTAAATCCAACCGAAAGGGTAATATCTCTACAGACTTTAGTCTAACAAGATTATAATAATAAAATAATAATAACATTTCTTCTTCTTCTTCTTCTGCTTCTTATTATTAACAAAAAATAATAATAGGGAGAAGAAGAGGTAATCCACAGATTTAACATAGATACTGTGCACAAAAGTAACACCCTGCTGTAAGTTTTACAAAATGTGCTTCCTAATTACCAGCAAGTTTCTACAGCGTGCATAATGCTGGGAGGCGTATTTTTTTCACCAGAGAATGAGATAATTAGTTGGTGTGTGTAATTTTACAGATTGTAAAATATGACAGATAAAATTGCGAAGAAGCTTGCAAGGAGAGTGACAAAAGGAGGAGTGCTAAAGAGGATTTGCAGAGGATTTGCAGGAGTCATTTATAAAGACAGGGTATTATTATTTAAAGTAAAACAAAGTGAGGAGTAGCCTAAAACCTCCAAATCAAGGATACTGTCCATCTACAGAACTCACAATGCCTTTCAAACCTGAGAATATAGAAGTTCCGACTATAGCATTAACACATCCAACAGTAAATCATCAGTAATATGTAAAATATCAATTTTGATAGTAACATAACAGACCTTATTCTGTACCATGTAGACAAAGTTAACCAAAGAGAAAAACATCCACATATATACTCTGCCCTGGCCTATAGCATGGCATAAAATTTATTCCAGATGGAGAATGATGGCGAAATAAACAACCAGCCAAGGGATTTTTTTTCTTTTAAAAATCATTACATTTTAACATATGACGTTGATCTTGTTATGAGGGGGCGCTCCAATATGGTGCCACCGAGTATGTTGTTAAGAGTGGGAGCCCCAATGCAGGAATTAGAGGGGAGCATTGAGACGTGGGCTGATTACGTGTACCTTGGCAGGGGGGTTAATAGATTAGGGCAAGCACCTCACAGTGCTAAAGAGAAATGTATATTTATTTCCCTTTCTTTCTTTCTTTATTTATTCTTCTCCAGAACTTTATTTCTTTATATCTAGCAAGATTTATTGTTTATCTTTCAGTCCTCTTTCACCATCTTTCACCTTTCTTCTCAGTTTTCTATGTTCTCTTTTCTTTCACTTCTCACTTCTCTTTTTAGTTTTCTCTTTTCTCCTTTTTGTCTTTTCATTTTTTTGTTCAGTTTTCTCTTTTCTTTATCTTTTCATTTCTCTTTTCTCATCTGTTTATTTTTTCACTTTTCTGTTCTCTTTCTTTTCACTTTCCTCTTTGCTTTCTCTTTTCCTTATACCAGAGCAACGCTCTCATACCTGGTGCTGTTTAATGTTCTCAAATTGTGTGCTGGTTTCTGGGGGTTTAAACCTGCCGGACAGGTGTAGCGTGTCTTCTCTGATTGGCAACATGGCGGGGTTGCCTAGCAACCATGGCCATCTGCTGCTCTGCCTGCCTATTAATCTGCAGATTCGCCTCAATTCACAATGTGTATATGATGCATTTCCCTTTATTTTGTATAATTTGTAAAACAAACAAACAAAAAAAAACCACATATTTGGCACTTGCATCCACTTCACCCCATCATGACAGAAAGTGTGACTAGAATATGGATGTTTCAGATTGGTTATCTTATGAGGTCTCAAGTATCTCAAAGCAATCTTCAAAGCAACAGACAAAATGGGGGCCTTTGGTGACCAGCCTGAATTGACCCTTGACTCTTGTCTTTATCTATGCAAACTGCTGTCATGACAATGTGATTCTGGCTCATAACTTTGCCATGAGCATTACCCCATATTCCTGTATAACTTCTGATGTCGCTGTGTCACCCAGTGCTTTTGAGGATGACAGTCCATCTCCCGGCTTCATCTTTCATGCCACTGAGGTTATCATTCTGTTTTTTAGCCTCTTGACATTGTTTTACAAGTCTGAAATGACCCCTGGGGTTTATGTGAGGGTAGCCCTGTGGAGATGATGAACTTTTCAACTTTTCATGTTTCAGGCAACTTGCATTCATTAAAGTTTGTTCAGGAATAGCCTTTGTATTTTATAGATGTAAGATGTTCATAGTAGTTGTCTTTTTGCCAGAGTTCAGTACATGTTTGATTGTGGGGTCAGCTTTTTTCTATGACATTTAAACATGTTTGGCACTAGCATCTGCTTCACCTGATTGTAGCACGCAAGGTTGTAAGCACAAAGGTTAGTTAACAGTGGACAAATTGCTGGCCAGTGGGGTTATGAGAAAAAAAATCTAATCTTTTATCATAAAATAACTAACAGTCAAAGAACACCTTGCCAACTATTAAGCATGGGAGTGGATCTATCATGATTTGGGATTGTGTTGCAGCCAGTGGCACAGGAAGCATTGCACGGGTGGAGGGAAGAATGGATTCCACTAAATACCAGCAAATTCTGGAAGCAAACATCACACCATTTGTAAAAAAAAAAAAAAAAAGCTGAAGCTGAAAAGAGGATGGCTTTTACAACAGGACAATGATCCTAAACATACCTGTAAATCCACTATGGAATACCTCAAGAGACGCAAGTTGAAGGGTTTGAAACGGCCATCACAGTCCCCTGATTTAAACATCATTGAAAATTTGTGGACAGATCTTAAAAGAGCTGTGCATGCAAGATGACCAAAGAATATTACAGAACTAGAAGCCTTTTGCAAGGAAGAATGGGATAAAATCCCAAGTACACGGATTGAAAGACTTTTAGCTGGCTATAAAAAGTGTTGCAAGCTGTGATATCTGCCAGAGGAGGTATTACTTAGTACTGATTATGTAGGGTGCCCAAACTTTTGCACAGTGCCATAATAATGTTTTTTATTTTGTATTTTTGTGATTTTTTTTTTCCATTTGCAAAAAAGACTGTGTTAATCTTTTTAATAAAAAAAAAATCACCAAAATCTGTTATTCATCAAGGGGTGCTCCAACTTTTGCATAAGATTGTATACACAGGGTGGCAGTTTCTTTTACTAAGAAAGTTGAAAATCTTATTGTAAAAAAGTAAATATTTGTATTATTTGTGCTTTAATTTGCAGTTTTCAGAAATCTGAAGTCCTCAGTAATTCCTTCTTCTTACACTGATTTATTTAAAACAAGTGTCACATAAAAAATTTAGCTTATCCTTAACAAAAGTCAACAGATAAAGGGTCTTATATAAAGCCTTAACAGAAGAATAATATTTCACATGGAAAGAGAAAATGTTTAACAATTCAGTACATAATAAATCCTGTGTGTTTATTTATTTATTTATTTATTGCATTATTTCCAGGAGTATAAGTTGAGAAAAGGTGTACTATTTCTGAATTTTAAAGTACTGTATGTGCATAAACTCTTATGAAAAAGGCACTAAAATGAGTACCTTTACTGAAGTGAACCTTCACTTCACTCATGAAACATCTCACTCAGGCAATGTTGTTGAGTTGATGATCTAATCAATGTAGCGTACTAAAATATATTAATTATATATGACTGAAGTTTAGAAACTTGACAATTTTATTTATATACTCAGTATGAATAAAGATTAATTCTTGAAGAACCTAACTGAAATATTTTGCCAGATAAAACAATTCTCAGTGCTTTTTAAAACCACTTGTAGAAAAAAGCGTACACCATTGGATTACAAGTAGAATTTTAATAACCAATCCAAACCAGTACCTCAAACAATTCAAGTGGAATCAAAAACCCAATAAAAGGATCAATTATATTGCAGACAAAAAAATGGAGTCCAAAGTGAAATAAACACTCCCATAACCACGTGAGTTTTTGTTGCCTTTTTCTCCTCTTTGCTTATCAAGGGTTGTGTTTTATTTTTTGAGTATTGAATTGATTTGGCTTGTTTCTGTGCAACATGGAATATTTTTGTATAAATACTACGCATGAGGATCCCTGGAAAGTAAAAAGAAAGCAAAGAGGAAGCTGTGCTGGAGGCAGCATTTTGGACCCAAACACAACCACCTTCACAGGCAACATTTTCATTATAAAATTCTTAAGTAACCAGGATGTTAAGACCAAGAAATATTATTCCAAATCCAGTTGTGAATGAAACACTCCAGCAAATGGAAATCATAACCAACGTGACGAAAGGTGTAATTATAGTCTTATATAACAAGGGCTGACACACAGCAAAATATTGATCTACAGCTATAAAACACAGGTTTATAATGGATGCAGTAACCAATGTTATATTACCACTGCTGTGAATTTTACAGAATAATGTCCCAAAATACCAGCAAGTTTCTACAGATCGGATCATGCTCAGAGGCATAACAAATCCACCTAACAACAGATCTGTTACAGCCAGAGACAGGACGAGATAATTTGTTGGCATGTGGAGCTGTTTAAAATGAACAATGCTCAGAATGACAAAAAAGTTTCCAAATACTGTCAAAATCACCACCAAGCAAAAAAAAAAACATAGAGTGGCACTTTGATAAGGAGTGGGTAAGTATATTTTGCACAGGAACTGTTTAAAAATTCATAGCAAAGAGGAATGACATCCAACATCAAAGTTTGGCTCAAGTTTATTTTAAAGTCCATCTGCTGAAATGTTTGCCTTCCTGCAAATAAATAAGAAATGAAATATTTACATAATAAGGTTAGGTGTTAAAGCATTTTCTGGGTAACAACATTCAGTACACAGTCATTATATTGCCATTTGCAGCATACCATAAATCGTGCCTCACATGGACTGACTAATGTATAAAGCTTGGTACCAAGCCTTCATCCAATAGATGTCGGTAAAAGATCAGACCAATATGGTATTTACTGTCTACTTATCTGGAATGGCTAATAAGGTCCTCATTGTTTTCTCTCAATGGATTAAAAAATAAAAATAAAACATCATACTTTGGCTTGGAAGACTATGAAGGCACCTTCAAACTAAAATAATTGCTAAGAATATTAAGTTTGGGAAATATCTCAAACCCAACAGCTAAGGTAAGTGTTCAAACTATAATGAGGAATCTAACAGTATAAGAGTAAAGTTGAGAGTAAAACCACTTTAGCATGTACATAAATAGTACTATGTGATAAATTCAAGTAGTTGTAAATCATCAGTAATACATCATTATTCAAGCTTGACTTGTATGATGTGTGTAAAATGCAGTCTAAATCACATTACTGTACATTGTTTACAGTTCAAGTTCTAAACATGCATTTATTGTAATTCAACATACCTACTTCTGTACAATGTGGACAAAGTTAAACAATTTTCAATTCAATTTTATTTGTATAGCACTTTTAACAATTGACATTGTTGCAAAGCAGCTTAACACAATCAAAAGAATTATTTAAGTTTGTATGAAATGTAAATGTGTATGGATCAAAATGATAAGATTGTCCCTGATGAGCAAGCCGAGGACAACGGCGAGAGTGGCAAGGAAAAAC
>JAOVVA010097028.1:0-12146 GCA_028565275.1 Leiocassis micropogon | reverse complement strand
TATATATTTTTATTTTATTTTATTTTTTTGTACTGCCATAACATAAGAGCTTTTGGATTATCCTGACTATATATTTCATATGATTATGACCAAATAAGCACAAACATTGATAAGAACATTTTCCAAGCACCTACTGTAATGCACTAATACCCAAATGGAAATAGAGAAATAAAAATAATTCTAGGCTGCACATTATTTTGTGCTACAGTAAATGACTCTACGTCAGCATATGTGTGATTTGAGATGTACACTCTCAACTAATCCCCCAATTAACTAAGTTTTTAAATAACCATGTTGGTTATGTCTTTACACTAGTTTTGTGTTTCAAGTTCCTCTATCTTTGAACATTGGCTATGACCATGCCAATGCAATTCTTTTTCAGAGGAAAGGAGCTAAAGCGTGATCAAAATAAGTCGCTAGACGACTTGTGAGACTATTGTTTCAGTTAAAGTCAGGAAGAGAATCTCAAGTTCTACAAGTTCTACAGTACAGAATCTCATTCTGTACTGTAGAATGAATAAATGAGTTCAAAATTTCGATTGTGATTTTGTGGTGTTTTAAACGTGTGTGTGTGTGTGTGTGTGTGTGTGTGTGTGTGTGTGTGTGTGTGTGTGTGTGTGGGTGTGTGGGTGTGTGTGTGTGTGTGTGTGTGCATCACAATCATCAGTAACAAATATAATAAAGTGTGTGAGCTGGAGGAGCAGCCCTCTGGGCAGTGCTGTCAGCTGCTAAAGGGGCCAGTGCCTGTCCTCTCAGTGCTGGACCATTTAAAAGGCTTTAACAAGACACACAAACCCTAGAGACCAGACATCGACTAAATGCCATTACCCTCCAACTCCACCTGAGGAGAGACCAAACTTGTCCTCTAGCTGTTCACTTCCTCTCCCAGAATGTGCAGTCATGTGTACAAGTTAGTACCCTCTCTTTTAATTTGTGTGCGCGTATCTGTGTGAGTAAACACATAATAAAAACATCAAACAAACAACAACAAAGGGTTATAAGACCATTTTCGAACAATTTTAAATGCAATGTTCTACAAGTGGAAAGCATTCAAGACAGTTGCCAACCTTCCCAGAAGTGGACGTCTCAGCACATTCGCCCCAAGGCCAGAGCAGGCAATGCTCAGTTGTTGTATAGTTATTTATTTTCAAAATGAATCCAAGGAGTGGAAATGACTGAAGGAGAGAGTAGTGGAATTCACTTTTGATGGGTGGAAGTGAAATCTCCAAGTTCAAAGCCAGCTGACCTGAGAGTTTCTGGAAGCATGAAAATCGGCATGATTTATAGACTGGGTTAAATCCAACGTTGTAGGTCCAAGCATGTGTGACAGAGATCAACGTCCTTTGTACAATAACCACAGGTTAAAAGGCAAAAGAGCAGTCAAAAACACAGACAAACAAGCACTCAGATGAGATAATCTACTACTAAACCTAGATTACAGCGTCATCATGAAGCCGCAGGTACTGAAAATGACTTGAGTTGATTTAGGTGCACCATAAATCCCTGCTTGGCAGATCCATGACAGAACATAATGTTTGTGTATTACACATATGTATTATATATATTACCATGAAAGCATTTAAAACCTCAGTGAAACCTAAGGAAATTTCTTTGCCATCTTCAGGTTGTACTCACTTTTGCACTTGGTGGTCTCAAACCAAAAAAAATGATTCAAACAAAGTGTTATGGCTGTATAATAAGTAATGTGGTAGTATAGAGCTTTTGAACTTCTTACTAAACAAGATTACAGCTCATGATTGTAAACCTAGTCTCTGTGCCCTGAAGTTCTGTCTTTGAAACCTTAAAATGTAATAGACAGGACATGAGGTACAATTGCTTTTTCACACTGTCCTAAGAAAAAAAAAAAGAATTTGGCTCACCATGAGAGGCTGCAGTACACCTAACTGCAAACACCAAGTGCTGCAATGTTTGCTCATCGTACACAATTTTCAACTCAATATACAGTATGCTAAATCAGGATGTATCACCAGTATCTTAATAGTCATTCTTTTTGTCATATGAAATAAATTTTCTGAATTGTTGTCAATTATTTAACTTTAGTCAGCCTTCGTTTTTAACTATTTCCTAATAAAGCTCACAGGAAAGAAACCACAGACAAAAAGAAAAGGAATGCCAAGTGAAGCACTGTTGGAGGTTAAGCTGGTTGACATGTTGACTAATCAATTTTTCTTGGACAATGCTAGACATCAGCATTAAGTAAGAAATAAATACTAGATATCTACAGTGCATCTTGAAAACACTGGAATATCATAAAACAAAAATTCTGTAATTTAAAAAGTAAAACTTGTATATTCTAGTTTCATTACACATAAAAGTTAAATATTCCAAACCCTTTTTGTTTTAATTTCAATGACTTTCATGGCTTACAGCGCATGAAAATAAAAAATCCAGTATCTCAAAATACAAGTGCTTCTATCTGACTTTAGTCAAGTTTTAGAAACGTAGCCATTTGTTTTAACTAAAGTAAAACCAAGTGCTAACAATCCATGATCATTCTTAAACCATTAACCCTTTGCTTTAATTGTTCCTCCCACTATTTCTCCCTACTTTTATTTTCCTGATTAATTTCCTGTTTTACCACTGTTTGTGTTACAGAGAGAGAGAGAGATGGCAAACAAAATTTAGTGATTAACTCCCTGGTGGTAATTACCTTCTTACTGGTCTGACGCTCCTCCTCTTCCAGCCAGAGTCGCAGGTCATCTAATGGACTTATTAGACTAATTGCAGGACTAATTGCAAATTTGATTTCGTTGATGGATTACAGTCGATGCAGAAGTGCTCATAGATGTGGTGATGATGCAGTAATCTCTGCAGGAATGTTCACAAAGTAAACTCAGCTGTATATAACTACCGTCACCATGGCTACCTGACATCACTTGCTATTGTGGCATGCGCTTTTTTTTTTAACCTTATATTATATTATTAACATAAAATTTGATTAAATTTTTTTTATATATTATATTACATTTTATTTGCAGCAGATAGCATTTCTATCTATATAAATAAAAGAAAGGTTTTGTCTGTTCATAGATCTTTCAATGATATCTTTACATTAGAGGACCTGAAATCTGTCTCATAAAATGTTATATCTGCATGTCTGTCCAGCCAGATTTTGTCACAGCATCACTCAAAAATTTCTGGACGGAATTTAATGGAACTTTTGTAGTACTTAGATATTTGCCTGAAGTTTAACCTGAACCATAATTAAAATCAAAATGTTGAGTAAAAGTGATGTAATGAACAGTTATGTGTCAGATTTAATACTCTACTGCAAAATAAGCAACTTGATCAAACACCTATTAATTAGAAAATCTAAACTAAATATTTTCCCTGGGATTACTTGATATTTTTACAGCTGAAATAACAGTGCAGAAGTGGTATAAGTGAATTAAAAATTTTGTGAAGTTACAGTTTTAAAAAATGAAGGGGTTTATATTTGTTGCAGGCAGACATGTACGCGGGCTTTGACCTGAAATGATATTATTACTGATGACAAAAAAGCTGATCAGCTCATTTTTAGCTTTAACCTTTTTTCTATTTCTACAAACACTTTCCATTAACCATTTCCATTTCCATTTCTTCAGCACATTATATACATGTATCATAAACATTATCGTATTGTATGTACAGCAGTGGCAGGTGGTGGAAAATGTTATAGGTGGGGATGTGCTACATTGACTTAACAAAAGTATGCTTAAAAAAGAAAGGGGGGGGGGAACCCTCATGTTTAAAGCCATAACAAATCTAGTCTCAAAGTCTCGTGTTTATTTCAGCATTTTTCTTGCAAGTCTTAAAATAAAAAGCGCCAGAGCGCCCTCTATTGGCCATCTGTCCCTGATACAGGCCTACTGTTTAAAATGATAAAGAAGAGCCATTTTAATTTTATATTTTAATAAATTAAAAATGACTAATATCAACTATTTGTAGTTTTTAATAATAAGATTTTGCATTTTAATCAATCATGTACATAATAAAATGTACAATAAAAGTATTCTGATCAACACTAATGCACCACAGAAAGACAAATATCAACATATAATTCATTTCATTTGCAAACAAGCATAAATTTGTTAACCCTTTTAGCTAAGACATCTTTGCAGTTATATATGTAAAAAATGTATTCTATTTTTAACTATTACTAAATGACTGTATTCAGCACTATTGGAGGCTAAGCTGGTTGACATGTCCTGACTGATCAACGACTGATGGGTTTTCATTTTTCTTGGACAATGCTAGACATCAGCATTGAGTAAGAAATAAATACAAGATATACAGTGCATCTTGAAAACATTGGAATATCATGAAACAAAAATTCTGTAATTTAAAAAGTAAAACTTGTATATTTTAGTTTCATTACACATAAAAGTTAAATATTTCAAACCCTTTTTGTTTTAATTTCAATGATTATGGCAAAATAACATTATCTCAAAATATAAGGATATTTCATTTTAAGCTATTTTTAATCCTTTACTTATTTCCAGTGCTTTTAATCAGCATTTATTTCCTATTTGTGCTTCCTAACACCTCAAAGCCTAGAGTATCACTGGTTCCTCAAACTTTTATTACTTTGTTCCTGTTCCTTTACTAAAAAAAATCCCACCTGCTAATATTTATCCTCCTATACTGTATCTGAGTGTAGAACAAGCTCAGGATTATACTTTCTCATGCTGATAGAGTACAAGTAAATCAAAATGCTTTTTACCCAAATGTTTGCTGCTCCACTATGACAATAAATGAAATCTTTTCTTACGTCCTGCTACCTCTGAGGTAAATCTATAGTGAAAGTAGCAAGAAAAGTAAGGTCTAGACATAATGGCAAATTTTTCTAATTCTTTTAAACCTGTCCAGAGGTTTGCACTTTTCTTTGACTGGGTGTATGGAATTTTGTCATGTCCATGAGTGCAAAAAGTGGTTGAATGACACAATCTTAAAATACTTTTTATATGTCCTTATGTCCTTGTCCTTAACAAGTTCTATGATAGTGCAGACCATGTATTTTTATAAATGCACTGGCATTTCTGATAAACAGAATAAATGATATATGTGAGATTGTTAATTAATGATGACTCATCAACATTTAGCGTTATTTAGGGTACAGTGGAACCTCGGATTGCGAGCAACCCGGTTTGCGAGCATTCTGCAAGACACAAACCGGGTTAAAATTAACCCGGTTTGTGACAAGCAAAAATTTTTTATAAATCTTGACTCGAAAAACTAACATTCTAACGGAAACACTTATCTGTTGGGATTTATTTTACTTTTTCAAAGTTAAAGTTAATGTTAATTTGTTTTATTTTTACTTTATATTTTGTACTAATTATTTTTATAGGCTATATTTTTTTATCTTGGCGTGTGAAACAAATAATCTGAGTTTTGATTATTTCTTATGGGGGAACTTTGCTTTGATATACAAGTTTTTTGATATACAAGGTTCCACTGTAAGTAAAAAGAGCTGAAGAAGGCTCGGTTAACTGTTAGCTGCTAACTGCTAATCACTAATGGCTAACCTAGCCCTTTTAAGAGCTAAAAATTGCTAGTGAACAGCAGAACTGGGCAGAGTTGAGCACTGAGCTGGGGGAGGGTCTCTTAATATATGAGGTCACAATAGGGGGAAATCTGATTTGATTGTTTAAGCTTTGGCCAATATAAAAATGGGGAAAGGATAAGAGAGGGGAGGAAAGGTTGTATACACTGTTAAAAGTATTTAAAATAGAGAAGGGGGACAAATATTGATAAAAGAGGATTTAAACTGAAAGGAAGATAAGGGAGATCAAGACCAGAAGGTGGCAGTAATGTAACTTACTTGATGCTACGCAGCATAAAAGAGCAACAACTGAACAAAAATAGGAAGAACTAAAGCACTGATTTTGTGTGTGGGTTTATAGAGAAATGTATGTTGAAAAATGAATAGAAATGTATTTTGCAT
Source organism: Leiocassis micropogon (assembly GCA_028565275.1). Lineage (NCBI taxonomy): Eukaryota > Metazoa > Chordata > Actinopteri > Siluriformes > Bagridae > Leiocassis > Leiocassis micropogon. The sequence goes on along the minus strand of JAOVVA010097028.1, from coordinate 6,199 downwards.
AACAGGCCCTCTTCATACATTTAAAATGACATTTGTTTATTGCAGATTGGTGTGGTTCACGACCTTCGCACATTACTGTATATACAATACAGTGTTTACTAAATTAACCGGCCTTATTGATTAATAAAAAAGCATGCAAAATTTAATACGATTTGTTTTTTTTTGTGCAATGAGATGTAATTTTAAAAGGATGTTATCTCCATTTGTGTCACTTTTTTTTTAAACATATACTGTACAGACGATACTGTTGGCCCTGACGGGAGACTCTACTTCTTCGCTGGAGTGATAAATTCTGCAACTGTATTAGCTTTTCGGACAGGGCCTTAGCCTTAGACTGCTATGTATCCAGTGTCATCATCCACATTCTCGTTCTCACAACATCACAAGTCCATGTCCTTACAGATATTTGATAACTGATGGTGTTTTTATTATACCAAGCACCCTAACACGCCGTGGTGTCTGTGTCCAAAAACTGAGGGCCGTCGGTGGAAAATGGAAGGTAAAGTGTATATAGTGTGTGTGTGTGTGTGTGTGTGTGTATGATTGTGGGTCACTATGACTGTGTTGTGTGCTTAGAGAAGTGGGCTGAGATCTTCCTAAAGAGTTTGTGTTCACAGTAAATGAAAGTCAGAAAAGACATTCCACTAGCTAAAGATGAATACAACAATACAAGTGTGAGTCTCTCTCTCTCTCTCTCTCTCTCTCTCACACACACACACACACACACACACACACACACACAGTCCTTAACACCAGCATGTATGACTGATCTATGAAGAGCAAGCAGAGTATTACATTTCTCAACTTGCATTTCTGCACCATGTCTCAACTTTTATTTTGGCTCAGTGTTTTATATTCATGCTGCATTACAAACTAGACCAAGCCAGCTAGTATAAATTGACTATCAATACTACGCACTCCCTTTCTTCCAAGGGAAAAACATAAAAAAGCCCACTTTTTCTATTGCACATTATTGACTATTTTTAAATCTTTTCACAATCAAGGCCATCACCACCACTTTACTGGTATTAAAATACATTAAACCAGAATGTAGCACAAACCATCAGTGAAAATTATTTCATTTGAAATGCCCCCTGTGCATTTTGGGTCGGCCTGCTTCACCACATCCATAACACCTTATCAGTAGTGATTGAGAAAGTGTATTTAAAATATAGTCATGGGTGTAATACATGAACAAGCTAGATAACTTTCTTCATCACAGATTGACTGAGTGTCTGAGGGAGGAACGGCGAGAATGAGTTGCACATGAGTATAACAATGGTATGAATATCTTTGTGAGGATATGACCTCACCAAGAGACCTGGTATAGAGGGAGAACAGAAGATGACCAAGTACTGAGCCTTATGGGACACCAGTCGATAGACTGCATAGAGCAGAAGTGGATCCCCTCTGTCACCTCATACAACCGAATACGTGACACAGAGCCCCTGGCCAAAAAGCTCTCTTGCTTTTCTTACAAAAATATGCTCTCTTTTTTGATAATAATTACAGAACCTCAGACACATTTGCATTTGAAGTGGACATATCAATCAATAATAATTTTCTTTTATTTCATTTTAAACTTAACACATATTTATTTATTTATACATGTGACATACATTTTATTCTCACTAGTAGGGCAAAAACATACAACAGTGAAAACCTTCCACTGTGGCTTTGTCAGAGTCCTATCTTCATGACAATATTTTGCCTCACCTTACCAGTATTTACTCCTCTCTATAGTGTTAACTGAGAAAGTCAGGATTAAAAGTTCAGAATTTAGAACATTACATTGCATATCAGTGAGTTGACCTGTCAGCCCTCCTTCCATTCAAAACTACAAACCCACTAGCTCTGCAAAAAATTGGGTCAACACAGTAAAAACTTGGACAACTTGGCAGAAATTCAGTAGAAACCGCGAAGAACGTAGTATTGTCTCCCTTGACATGGCACTGCCATACGATTTTGGACATCTTCAAAAAAAAGCCGGGTGAGGAAGTGATTGAAGCAAGACACAACTCAATAAGGTAACAATGACATTGACCAGTTAACAGAATAATGAACAACTCTCAGGGATTTTACATACTGGGGTGGACAGGCTGAGTTGTCATTCCTGTTTCTGGACCTCCACCTCTAACGTGCACTCTTGCCTGTTAGTGTGAGTAAGTCAAAATGATTGCATAAATCTGTGATGAGGTAGAGCTCTCTGATAAGGCTATAACTAAACAGTTGATGTGTGCTGAGTTTGCTGCTTACTCTTTGCTCACTTCCTGTACTCAGTCTTGAGCATGCCACAACTCAAAATGCGGTTTCCTTTAAGGACAAAATGGACAGCATTTCCAGACATGTTATATGAAACCAAATACCTGTGATTAACTTACATCTTTTAATTATTATTTTTTTTGGAGGATGGAGGATGGAGGATGAGCAAAATAAAGTTTACAAAATAATGTGTTAACATTGTTTTGGAAATTTATAACAGTCTTTAATTAAATGCAAAAATGAAATTGTACTTTACCTGTGAAGTAGTATTGTGATATGTTTGATCCTCTGAAATATTTTCCACTATACCCAAGTTCTCACTCTCTGTCTTGTGTGGTCATGGATAAATTTAGAAAAGAAAAAAAAAACTTTAAATAAATTCACAAATTGTGTTCAACAAGATAAACAAGATAACATTGCAGGGTTGAATAATGTTTTCTTTCTTCTGTTTGAGCACATTTGCATGTTAATGCTAATACTCACTGGCAGTTTGATTAATGAAACAGATCCACATAGTGATCACTGCTGCTGAATCAGCGTATCTAGTCATGCCTGAGATATTGAAGGCAAAGACCATACATTTTAATACGTTCTTCACAGATGAAACACTTTTATGGATCTTTATAAAAACTTTTTATTGCTTATAGTGTATATTTGCATTTTTTATATTATTTTTATATTATTCTCCCTGGGTGGCTTTTTTTGTTCTTGTGGCCCCAATAACAACACTGTATTAAACAGACGATATTTGTGTCTCTGAAAATCTAAAGGAGATCTGAGCGACACCATGATTATGGAAATAGCACCAAAGATAAGTAGCACAACTATCCACAGCAATACACCTGTTATGTATAAGGGTTTTTTGTTGTTGTTGTTTGTTTGTTTTACACTTTCAAAAAGGAGCGCAAGCAGTTACCTAAGGTAAGAAAACAGTTTACTTGGATCTAAAACTGTATTGTTCACGCATAATTCTTAATTTTATTGCACTTACACTTGAGATTTATATTTAAATATTTATCAATATTTATTTTAAAGTACAGTATATAAAGTAATTTTTTTAAGAATTTGTCAAATTTAGAGAATTTACAATTTGAAAGTTTTTTTTAATAGTTTTAAAGCTCTGAATCAATTCTAAATTAAAAACTGATGCATTAATACAAATAGTTAATCAATTAATCATTTTAATTAAGGTTTGTTAATATCTAGTGTAAATGGGGCTATAGGCTGTCTCTTGTGATGCATTGTTCAGGAAGTGGCTGTAGGCTATACCCCTGTGGTATAGCCTACAGCCACTTCCTGAACAATGTATAATTTTTTGTTCTTTCACTGTTGTTTCTGCAGTCATGGACACTGTCATGAAGGGTAAACCTACCAGCATATTTATTATAATAAGCATTCTTCAAGGTAACCATGACTTTTCATTTATTTACAAGCTTTCAGTACATTCATATTTTGCCTTTACTGTTTAAAAATATATGGTTTATTTTATTGTTTAAGTGATAATGTAATATATTTTGTGTATCTTCTTCTTTTTTCTGATAGTAATCAGTTGTAATTACTAAGAAGTACATTTTTCACAAAATTTTTCAAAAATGTATCTACACACATTTATTGCTAAAACATTAAGATAATATTGTGATAATAATATTATATTATTAATATTATATTAATATTATATACAGTACATCATACAATTTTTCTTTTCCTTAAGTATATATAAATTTTTTTTATACTGTACATCCAAGATTAATGTTACACAAACTAATCAACAGGAATTCAGAGTGTCTCTATAGAACATAAAACGGAGGTGAATGCGTCAGTTGGACAAAACATCAGCTTGCCATGCATCATGCCAGAGAAGCATCCAAAAATCGTCCAATTACAATGGCACAAGGAAGGAAAACAAGGATACCAAAAATTTGTGACATTTAATCCTACATTTTCTACCTATTATTATGCAAATGTTACACTGCAGCTGGTGCCTGAAACACACAGAGAGGATATACGAGGCTCCATCTTGCATTTGCAAAATGTTACTGAGGAGGATAGTGGAGAATATGTTTGTGATATCGCCTCATTTCCTGATGGCAGCATCAAAAGCTCCACAAAAGTGCAAATTACAGGTAAATTCATAATGAATATAATTAGGAACAATGAAAAACACCACTGTTTTCAGGATATCAGTGTCTGCCTTGCATATCAGAGAAAATGTTGATTAGGAAATAAAGATTTAATGCTGCAGCAGGATAGCATTTAGTTAAAAATACTTTCTCTTTAGAGTTTAAGATACAATTAGATTGAAATAATTGTAAGCTAAAACTCTTTTTGTCAGATTACTGTATTGTGCTTCTTCCTACAAATAAAAACTTAAAATAATCAAAGCTATTATGAAAAAATAAATTAATTAATTAAGAACTAGGTTTAGCCATCGGTAATTTAATAAAGACAAAAGTTGTCTGAATTTGTACTGAGATATTTCCGCTTGGCAAGATTAGTATTTTTTCCAATGCTGGTACTGTATGTGTTTTCTTTTATAAAATCTTGCAACTGAAAATATTGAAATATTATTTATATCAAAATACAGTAAAACTTGGTCTACGAGTGTTTTGCAACATGTGCACAATTTTAAAATGAATTTAAATCAATTATTTGTATTTTTTTTTTTTTTTTTATTTAATAAGTTTTTTATTTTTATACATTTTTATCAATTCATCAACTTGAAAAATGAGCAAGGTCTTGAAATACAAGTAGTACGCATATGCTTTATCTGCTGAGTGTCACATGATCACAACTGAGCAAATGGTTCTTCTCTCTCTTGTGCTGTTGGCTTGTAGGTAATCACAAGGGATAAACAACAGTTTGTTTTTACTCAGATTGAGCTTCAGCTGATGAGCTGCCTCATCCTGGATGGCAGCTCATCAGCTGAAGCTCAATCTTGTCAGCCTTTTGTTCCTCCGGTAGTTTGTCTCCAGGCCTCTAGAGGTCATTTGTGTTCCCCTTAGCCTTAGGTCCCTGGCTCCCCACAGTCCTTGGCCCCACCTGCCACTGCACCATCCCAGGGTCCTACTCCCATTTCAGAACCTCGCCTACCCCCTCCCAAACACTTTACTGGGGATCCTAATTCCTGTCATGGCTTCCTCACCCAGTGCTCCTTGACCTTCGAGCTTCAGCCCTCAAGTTTCCCCACTGACCGCTCAAAGATTGCTTACATAATTACCCTTCTCTCAGACAAAGCACTTTCCTGGGCCTCTGCAGTGTGGCAATCCCAGGATGTCTGTTGTGAGTCATATGTGACCTTTAAGGAGGAGTTCAAGCGAGTCTTTGATCATCTAGTCAGTGGTCGAGTCTTCCAAGTGCCTGCTTACTCTCCAACAGGGCTCCTGTTGTGCAGCAGACTTCGCCATCGAGTTTCGGACCATCGCAGCAATGATTGGGTGGAATGATGATGGTCTGTTTTCAGAAAGGGTTGTCGGAGTTCCTACAAGATGAGTTAGTCTGGACAATCGTCTGAGAGAGCGGAGGTTAGCTCATCGTAAGGCACCTCTACCCCAAGTAACTATGAGCAGGTCTGTTTCACCAGTATGTGTGCCCCCAGAGCGCCCCTAGTCCCTGAACAGCATTGTGATTTCCCGAGGAACATGCAGTTGGGTCGCTCCAGGCTCACTCCTAAGGAGAGGCAACGCCGCATAAGGGAGCGGCTTTGTCTTTACTGTGGATCTTCTGGCCACTTTCGCTCCTCTTGTCCTGAGCTTTCGGGAAATGGGGGCCCCCGCCCAGCTGTGGGAGAGCTGTGATGGGGAAAATTAGAGATCCTCCTACTAACACCGCCCTAGCCATCCCGGCCACTCTGTCCTGGGAGGGTCACCAGCTTCCGGTCCAAGCCATGATTGATTCTGGTGCTGCTGGCAATTTCCTGGACCTGTCAATGGCTAAACAA
>JAOVVA010096987.1:0-12147 GCA_028565275.1 Leiocassis micropogon | reverse complement strand
GCCTCTGCGCGCGAGAGACCTCAAGTCCATGGCGAACGCCCCTAGTGGCTCGGAGGCGCTCCGCACGCGGGTTGCCAACTCCTCGCACGCGGCCTCCTTACGGTCACCCGCGCCGAACCGAAAGTGGAGCGACTCCCGCAACTTTGCCCAGTCCTTCCGCTCATCAGCCCGGAGGTCTTCCAACGCCTGCAGCATGATGGTAGCCAATCAAAACCCCGCCCACGCCACAGTATGTTCATTTATGCACTCAATGCTGGTGGGGCTCCTTTATCACAAATTACTATATCAGTGTGGCATGGCATGGAGGCGATCAGGCCGTGGCAGTGCTGAGGCGTTACTGAAGACCAGGACAAACATTTGTAGACCATCACATTCATTTGTGTTTCTTCCCAACTGATAGTTGGACAGAATGTCTCTGCGTGCTGCAGTGTTACAGTTTTCATTCAGTGGAACTAAGAGGAACAAAAACTTTACCAATGTAATGATGACTCATCACAAAGCCAGTTCCATGAAGAACACAGTGTGTTAAGAATGTGTTGAAGTGGAGGAACTCGGGTGTCCTGCACAGAGTCCTGACTGAACTCAACCCCACTGAACCATCAGCTTTGGGATGAACTGGACCTGGAGCCTCCTCGACATTCCGACATCAGCGCCTGAGCTCAATAACTCTCCAGTAGCTGAATGAACACACATAGTGGAAAGCCTTCTGAGAAGAGTGCAGCGAATTACAATTGGAAAGGGGAAAACAAATGTGTGTTAATACTAAATGTTTTGGAATGGGGATGTATGGGTGTGACTTTTTTTCTTTGTGAGTTGGTGCTGAAAACTAACCAGGGCGGGGATAGGCCATTCCCAGAAACTCTAGTTTCTTTTTCAGGTGCCAAAGAAAAAGCAGTCAGATGATTTCCTGGACAAAGACAATGTGGGAGAACCACCTGCACAATGGTCTGCATTTCAACTGAATGAGTTTTCTTTTTTATTAAGGACAGTATCACACACACAAAATGGAATTCGTTTCACCTTAAACACTTTGGATTGGTGAAACATGAAAAAACAACAACAGTATATTAAACATATAAATATAAATATATAAATATAATAGATTTATCACTTTTGCATTGTGTATCTGCAGGTATATTCAGTTTAAGCCTTGATTCTTAATAACAAAACACTCTTTATTGCCGTAATTTCTTAGTTGTTCTCTTCAGTTTGTTGAAAAACAAACATTTTATAGACTGTGTCATCTGAATGATTTTTGTTGTAGGATTAGTTTCCCATTTGAAAGTAATTTTGATAGCACTGGGGTTTAAATTTCTGGGGTTTAAAGAGTGTACGTACATTACAATAGAACTTGATCCTGCTCTGTACACTGACATGAAGATTGACTTTATGTTTTTATGTGCATGAAAACCAAGAACTACTTTAGATTATACTTGGATTATACTGAACTAGTTTATACTCTATCATGTAAAAATAAAGTTAGGGAATATAAAGGAGAGTCAGTGTGTTCAGTTTATGTATAGAACACGCTACACATCAAAAAATATCTTCCTGATACATTTTGCCAAAAAAAAAAAAAAAAGTTCTTTGTAAAATTCACATTGCATGCACACACTGACTCTGCCAGAAAATTTCATCAGTTTTCTTTTATTTACATATTTGACAGACACCCTTATCCAGAGCAACTTACATTTTTATCACATTATAGAGCAGTTATGGGTTAAGGGCCTTGCTCAAGGGCCCAACAGCGGTAACTTGGTAGTCATGGAGTTAGAACCTGGGACCTTCGGAACCATAGTCCAATGGCTTAACCACTGAGCTACCTCTTATTCACAGAAAAGCAGCTTGTTTTCAATAAAATGCACCTGATTGCAGTCTACCAAGAAATTTCCTATGTAATTTTCATGTAATTACATATCATAGTCAGCAGGTGGAGATATTACATCATTCAAATACTACATACAACTGTGGTTATGTAACAACATGCAAAAGTGGAGAAGTAGAATCAGTTTCGGATTTAGACATGAGCGTCACGGGCAGCTGTGCAGGGTGGCATCTTGTCAGGAATGAGGCACAGAGTGTGCTGGGAAAAAAGTTTCATGATACCAGTCACACAAATTTTATCACTCGTTTACACATCACATTTTTTAATACCATTGTGTGGGGTAATTAACCTTGTAATTGCCCTGATTCTAGTCTGTGAGCGAGGTAGGGGACTGAATGGGAAGCTCTCTCACTCCGAAATACGAGATGGGGAGGGAGGGGGCGAGTGGACATCATCTCAGGTCTCCCCACTGGAAGCCTCCCTTCAACTCCACCTTACAACTAACTTTGTACACTTGCAATGCAACTAGTAAATTCAATCATGCTATAAAATGCTACTGAATATTTCATTCTTCTGTTTAGTGTGAAACTGTAAAGATTTATATAGAACCAGTCTAGAGCTCATTGGAATATTAACTTGTGATAAATTTGTGATTATTTATTTATGTTGTTCCACATGAATACATAAATAAAAAAAAAAAATCAAAGCTTAGACAAAAAGAGAAAAACAAGTAAAGTACAGATACATAAAAACTATACTTAAGTACAGTAATGAAGTTAATGAAGTTACAGCCTACAGAAGTCTTATGGTCCAGCAAACAGTTAATCTTAGAGCTCTAATACAGGACAGTAACCTGATGCAGGTTGTTGCAGAAAGCTTCAAAAGGAAACTACTGAAAGATGGCTTCTTTATTATGCTTTATTATCAGTGCATCCTCTTTGTATTGATGTGGTTGAAACTCAGTTATCTTTATATTCATATAGAACATTATTGTTCAGTTTTGATAAGTACATAATGTTTAGAATTAGGTTTGATGACCTGGACTGGGTCAGAGCAACATTTCTGTAAGACTTTAAGTATTTGGTCTATTACAGTAGGATGCTTGAACCTTGTACTAAAGAAAAACTTTGTTTTCATGTAGCATTCATTCCTTTTCCCCCTGTGCTATGCATTTCACTTTACACATTGCTATAACCGAAGAACTGGAATTCCTGTCATGATACTTGTTTTGTTGTGTTTAACAAAGTGAAACATCTGAAAATCTATTAAGTTCCTGTTTCCTTACTTATCTTACAGCAGCTACAAAAATGTGACACTACAGACTCCTTAGACTAACGCTACATCTCCTTGTTTCAGAAAAACATCATCATATCAACAATTTCTAATCTGATCATCATCAGTGGGGTGTGCGCTGTATACTTCCTTGTATTATTACTATGGAAGGATAACGTATGCATAACGTATGCACATAAACTTCTGTAAAAGCTGCTGTTATAGAGAACCAATTAGAGCACAGAATTCAGCAGCTCTGTGGGATCATTAGGCTAATCTTGAGACAAAACCAGCACAATTTATATCCTTTAGTTTTGGGACATGATAAAAAAAATGGAAATCATCTTTCAACATAAATTTACACTAATGCCAAAACTTTTAAATGTTTTTGGCAGTTGCAGTTAACACATCTGACAGTAGGGGGTGCTACAGTATGCTTAAACAGTGCATTGCCTATGGGCATGGGGTGAGGCTGAATGTGCCATGCGCTGACTCATAAATATTCCTGATACTCCCTCATACTATCACTACATGCCTAAGGCTAGTCAGTCATTGGCAAGGTCAGCTTGCATCTAGCAAATACCTATAGATCATGTGAACAATGAAAGGCTGATTAAGCTAATTAGTGCCATTTAGGATCTGAGTGGGAACTCAGACTTTTCAGAAAATTAACACTACTCACAAGGTAGTGAGGCAAGGATGTGAGTTTCTAATAATTAATTTATCATGACGCTGCAGCACTCTTATTTAACCTGCTGTGCTGTGAAGCCTAACATAGAACACTATTAATATGACAGACCTAACCTGTGTATAAAACATAAGATAATGAGAATGTACTCATTTGTGTTCTTACTTTCTTGCCATTTTAACTATGCTTCTGTAACCCTTTATAGATATGAGAAATTACCTTGGCTCATAATTACCTTCTTTTTTTTTGTAAGATAACACGTTGTTCATAAATTGATGGCATGCTATTCGCATCTTTGATAAGCCAATAAAGATATTGTTTAAAAGTGTTAGCTTGTTAATTAGCCCTTAAGGATTTACATTATGTGGAAGTTTGAAAATTTATATATTTTTTTCTTTGATGCACTTCAGAGCTCCTGAAACCTGTAACTTCTGACAGATTTTTTACATTTTTGTAGACAGCATCACATTCACCTTAATGTTACATTTCTACAAATGGATGGATGGATGAATTGAGGATAGAAATTAAGAACTCTGCAAATCCCAAGAAAAGTAAAAAAAAAAAATGTTTACATTCACAGCATTTGTCAGATGCCCTTATCGAGAGGGGCTTTAAAGTTTCAAAGAAGTGAAAGTGCTTTGCAGTTTTAGCCAATAAAAATATAAATGTAATCCAAATACCTAAGAAACAGATAGGTCTTTAGCTTTTGATTAAAGATTGACTCATCTGTACAGACTTCTACAGGAAGTTCCGAAGTGGGGTGGTGTCTGAGAATTTAGGAAGATTGAATACAAGTTGTGCATTTGCATTCCAGATCAGCTGCAGAGAACAAATCAAACACAAAGGCAGACCTGCCAGGAGTAAGTTGCAATAGTCCAATATTGAATTAACAAGAAAAGAGTCTGAACAAGCTCCTGAGAGACATGTGTGAAGAGAAATGGATAAATTTTTCTAATATGGTAAAGAAAAAATCATCAGGAGTGAGTAAGGTTAGCAATGTGATGGGGAAAAAAGACAGTGGACTGTCCAGGCTTACTCCAATGATGTGGGCAGTCACTCAAGGAGTGATCTGATTGTTGTCCATGGAGATCATAAGATCCTAAAGGGGGATGAATGATCTGGAATGAACAGCAGCTTGGTTTTTGCTAAGATTAAGTTTCAGTTGATGAGCTGCCAGACAAGATGAGATGTCTGCCAGACATGCTGACATCTGAGCAGAAACCTGATTGCCCGATCGTCAAAGTCAATGTCAAAAGTAATTGCCTTAGGCAGGAAAGGAAAGAATGAGAAGTGTCATCCACAGAACAATGCAGAACAACCCTAGGACCACACCAAGAGATCAGGTATCAAAAAAGAACCGAAGAGGAACAAGTACTGAGCCTTGTGGGACACAAATTAAGAGTCTGTGTGGAGCAGAGGAGTGAAAGACTATTTTCTAGAAGGTACATGCCTACATCCTAGTCAGGAATGAGGTCATTGTCTGAATAGAATATATAACCAACTGTGTCAAAAAAAGAGTACAAAAGTCAAAAAGGCTACCTTACCAGAGGAGAATCATCCAAGATAGATGCCAAGATAGAACACTTTAAAGCACATCTGTGTGAACAAACAAAAACTAAAAACTAATACACAAACAAATACAAAGAAGGCTACCAAGTCTAAAAGCTGAACCAGTTTTGTAAAAGTGAGCACAAAATAAATCAGATCAAAACTTACAAACACTGTGGGCCAACAGTAAAGCTTCATGTCTTTGTCTTCTTTAAGGTTTTTGTGGTTGGCAGCCAACCCCAACTTGTAGGTTCATTACAACCATCTGCAGGACTGGGGAGTGACACAATATTTTGACAGGGAAAATTAGGGCCTTTTTACCTTAAAATATTTTCTAACCTTGCTTCAATGTTCGGTCCGGCAAATGGTCCTGCCCTTGAACACTAATGCATTCTATTAATTTGTATTTAATCATTTCTGTATGTCTACAGTGTGTACATGATCCAGTAGGATGTTCTCTTACTTTGTAAAGGTTTAGATTTAATCTTGTATGTCCTAATCTTATGATCACTTTCTCCCTTCCAGATATTTCGCCTGTACCGGCCTACCTGTATGTCCCATGATACTTGCCAGATTTTGTTCGTATGATTCTTGATTCAATTCAATTCAATTCAATTCAATTTTATTTGTATAGCACTTTTAGCAATTGTCATTATCACAAAGCAGCTTTACACAATCATTGATTTAGAGCTTACAGCATTACAGCTTTACATTGATCATTTTCTTGATTTCATACCTATTTAGTGGTGTATTCATTTTAATGCTTGTTTAGCGAATCTATCCACTTCCTTATTTCCTCCAACTCCCACGTGAACTGGAACCAACAGAGAAGAAACCTGTACACTCTTTATGGCAGTGTGTAATATTTTGAACATAATGTCTTGCCAACAGGAATTCCTCGACCCCATGCTTGTAAGTGAGAATAAACTGTCATATGCAATTATCACAATATGTTGATAAATTTTCTGTAAGGCGTTATATTATTATAAGAGTTCCTGTGCCCTGAGAACAGCTGCCTCACTGCGCTTCCTGACTCTTTATGTGCTAACACCTTCTATATCTTGTATCCAACCAGCTCTTGTCCACTAGAACCCTTTTGTTTTGTCAATGTTAATGACTGGTTGTTATGATGTTCGGGATATGGTACCTAATGGCACCAACTGCTTTAGAAGTGCTCTCTTTGCTGAGAATAAACAGAGATCTTTAGATATCATGTCTGTGTGTGTTTATCGCTCCCTGTTCTGTCCTTGACCGGTTAGTGTATCAAGGTGTGGAGGACACAACAAGCAATAACTCTTCTTCTTATTTTAAACATACTCCTAATATTACCAAAGTATACACTGATAGCTGCTCTCTTTTCAACCACTAACTTGTGCTGTGGGATAAAGAATGTTGTGCGCATGTGTCCTGTTCATGGATCTTTACAGCCATCAGTAGATATGATTTACTTTAATGTGATTTTGTGTATGGAAGTTGGAAGTGGAGTTGAAGCCTTAAGAATTGTTCTTGATTTTTTTTTAGGCTTATATTTATGGATGGCATCATAAATTGCCAGAGTGTGACTGTAGTAATGGGGACTGTGGGGTTAATGTGTAGTTCCTGTAGGTTCGTATTCTTTGCTTTGATATTCCCTACCCATCCATTTTCACATCTAGCAAATCATATGACTTGTGTTTTGCTATCTATGGTTTAAACCCCTATTTGTTTGCCCATGCCTCAACTCTCCTCAACAACTATGTACTCAATATTCCTCCCACTGTTCGAAAGTGCTTTACCATCTGCATGCATTAGTGATTCTCCTACTGGCTCAGAACTATCATTTATCACTATATCACTATATTAAAGAGCAACGGGCTGCAGACACGACACTGCTGTCTTCTATTTTCAACTGTAACACCTTTAAATGTTCTGTACTGACATTAACCTTTATGGCTCATACAATTGCCATAAAAAAAAGAAAAAAATCGACAATCAGAAGTTGTACATTTTCACTCTCCATGGTCTTTTACAAGTTGTAAAAGACCAAACCTAGTTGTAAAAGTTACCACAATTGGTCTGTAACTTGTTTACAAGTAAACTGTAAAAGAGACATCTTTACTCAGTTTTAATATTGGTAATATTGGTAAATGGGTTGTTCCCATTTTGCAGGAATAGTTCCAGTTTCCACTTAATAAGCCACAAAAGTTCCTGCAGTGAAGTGTCTGTCATATGTTCTAGCATTTTAGAACCAACACCTTCTCTCCCTGGTGATGTTTTCAGTGCCTTCAATAATGCTGTCTTTTATGAAAACAAAGTAAATCATGGGTATCACCTGTTTACTTGTTATTTCAGTGTGTTGTGCAGTTGTGCTACTGTGTATATTCTCTGAGCTTTGTATCTTTACAAATGTTTTTGCTAGTAGTTATGCCTTCTCTATATCATTGATTGCTGTTTGATTGGTAAAATGCAGAACCAGAATTCCATAGTTGCTTCTTATTCCACTCAATTGTGTTTCACTGTTGCCTTTAGAGTGTAATTTAAGCAGCTCCTATGTTTTTTCCAGACTGTTGCTTGAGGTCTTTTCTATTGGACCAGTTTTTCTAGATCACCTTGCTTTAATCTGCTGTGTTTCTATTTTTAACAGCGTTAGTGCAGCTGTCATTCTACCATGGTGCACATTTTCCCTTCATGTTACTGTTTTAGGGAAGGCTTCTTATGCTGTCTGATGAATGATACTCATCAATTTGACATTTTATTCCTCTACTGTATCTAATATTATCTATTTCCTCTAGTACAGTATATAATGTATTACTTCAGAACAGCTCACTGCATTTAATTTAAAATTTTTAAATCTTTTCCCAGTTCACTTTCTCTAAAATCCACTTTTGTAAGTAAAAAAAGTTATTTTTCTGGTGCATCCTCATAACAGTCACAGCAGTTGATGATGTGATGATGGTGATCACTAGCAAGCGCTGACTGCGTCCACACATCCCGAGTCCAATGGAGGATCAGTTGCACTCTCTGTGTTTTGTGTATTAGTTCAATTGCTAAGACGTATACAGATTAAACTCTTATCAGCAGTAAAGTATAAACTGTATCCATGACTCTACTTCCCCACACCATGCTACAGTATGTGCATTGAAGTCACCAAACTGTACTATTTCACTCTGTGCATTTCTCTTGCTACGTTTGTTCTACTATTGTTTAGATTTTTACACAGATTATAATAATTGATAATTGTTTATCTATCTACGCCATCCACATTCTTACTTCTTACTTCTATTGACTCATCACATTTATTCCAACTATTACTCACCCTTTATCCAGCCCCTTTCTCTATAAAAACTCCTCCACCTATAGATGGTCCCATGACCATCTAAGCTGTATACATATTATTTGACGGTTGTCTGGTGAGTGAGTTTGACACAAATGTTTTAAATTCTAGGCAATTTGTAACAAGACTTCTCACATTCCATTGAACCCCCCCCCCCCAATTATGGTTTATGATTATGAGCTAGCAGTCCCTCCATTTAACATTCCATTCACCAAGGTGTTTCTTTATAATTTTATTTATTATTCAAAATAATCTTACTTTTTGTCATTTTTTTTTGAGCAGTTAAGAAGAAAGTAATTTTTACTCATGATCATTGTGTCTTTCTTAATTCTAGTACAGCTTCCATGTGGGTTGTCCTCCACTTGTCCTTCCCATTCCCAAACTTTTAAAAGTCTGTCTTTCTGACTATAACTGTCTCTACTGTCTGTGCATGGCTCTCACTAACTAATACTATCACTAGTTGATATTAGATGTTTAACTTCATGTACTTTGGCTCCTGTAATTTTTTATTTAATATATAAAATCAACTGACACTTTAGTAAGTCAGACATTTCACATCACACTTATATGTGTGTAATTATATTTTTAATAATTTTTTTATTTTTATTTTCACTGATAGTCCTGGTAAAGGGGTGCCAATACTAAAAAACACACTATCCACTCTTTTTGTTAGTTTCTCCCCCTTGCTGTGCAAGATGATGGTGGCAGCATGAAACTGGAAGCAGCTGCTGAACTGACGGTTGTGTTTTTTTTCTTCTTCTTCTTTTCGATGTTTAGGGCGAGGTCCTGTTGAAGCATTTTATTATTTAGGATTAGTCATCTTCACCGCAGGATCATCCATGTTGTTACAACTCTTTACTGGTTATTGTACTTTCATCCATTCAGTTACTGTTTTTACGTATGATAATTACCCACTTGTGCGTCATTGGCGTCTATTAATGGACTTTAAATGAAAGGCATCATGTGGCTCAAACTGCTGTGCGTATTCTGTCCGTGCTGAGAATGCTTCTAATTAATTTCTCACTTTAATTTTAATTGCATAAAAAATTCCCAATGCCATATTTTTCATTCCATTGCAGTTTCTTCTTGCTTAATAACCAATTAAAAATCTATTTAAACCTGAACATTTAATTTCAGTGAGCTTTAGGCATTACTTTGAATTGGGTGTTTAATTTTCTAATGTTCTACTTTAGCAGCTGCATGTGTTATTGTTTGTTTTATTTAGGCATCTTTATTAAAATAATTGCCTTTAAATATCCCAAAAACCTTTAATCAATATTATATGTAATATAATATATATGTTAATTTACACCGGATAGAACTTTAACTAAAGAGTTAACCTGAAGCTGAATTTTAACTTAACTTTTAACTTAGCTTTTTAGAATAATTAATATTTAATCACATTAGTGGCATAAAAATACCCTCGTAATCATAGTGTAAAATTCATCATAGGTGAATTAACCATAATCTTAAAAAAAAATACAAGAAAAGAACAAATTGATTATCAAAACTTTCTTTAATCATTCAAACACTGCCTTTCTTTTTCACTCTTTAGTGTTCTCCTAATCTTCTTATTTTAAACCTTACCAAAGGCCGGTCTATCAAATCACATTGGGAAATGTCATGAAAAACAAAATGGATTTGGGAGTGCTGCATGAATTTTTAGGAAGAAGGAGTTACACCAAAATATTTATAAGAATATTGTATGCTTAGTAAAACAAAAAAAAAATGTTTTGTGGAGTATTTGAAAGCAGACAAAAAATGTACCAAGGCAATCCATCTTGCTTAAAAAGTCCAACAGCTTTTATTAATACATGGCTCGGCAAAGATAAAAAAAAAATAAAAATAGACCTACTGTATGCCTTTCATGCATTTATAAATGTATTTGATTTTGTAAAATATTCCTGAAATACTTAAATATTGTTTAATGATCACTTTTTATTCTTGATCTAAAACATTTGTGCCATTTAACACATTTTAGTTACTGTGAGCCCGCCTCTATTCTTCCCATTTTTCAACACCTTTAGCATTTTTAAGAAGCTTACCGTGCTCAGAAACTGACAAAACTTGCTACACAGGTGAGAAGTTGTGTGTGTGTGAAGTTTTTTTCTCCCTGAGTCCTATCTAGGGGCAACAACTGATTTGTACTAATTATGACACAGACGTTGACAAGAAATTTATGGCATTAAATTGCTAAAGACTATTTGATGTCTCAAAAAGTGTTGCCATGGTAACGTAATACTGAACATACCTAAGCACGCTAACAGGAAGTGAGGTCTGAATGCGCTGTACATTTTGTATTATGTGTTTTGAGTGATGTACTGTAATCACGTGCACATGCCAAATGCTCACAACGTACAGCGTATAGTCCCTTCTAATTCCTTTTTTTGTTTGTAAAAACAACCAGACAGATTAAAAATTATAACAATGTATACTATTGAGAATATTTTAAATGACCATGAAACGTAAATTCTTGACATTGCATCAAAGTTCAGATCACGTTAATGTAACACACAGCAATAACACTTGATTATACCCCTATCTCACCCACGCGGTTTCGCACGGTGGCTGTAAGTAGGGTTCATCATGATTCACAGCGAGTTTAGACGCTGTAAGTACGTTTTCATCTTTCCGTGTGAAAAATTAAACATGTTTAATTTTTTTGCCGGTCCTCGTGGAAGCTTGCAGAAGAAGTTGCCGGGCAATCGCGGCAGCTTACGGTGCCTAACACCGTATCTCACCGTGAGTCAAACCGCATAGGTGAGATAGGGGTATAAGTACTAACAGGATGTCAAAAATGTAACACTGTTTTTTAACTTTAGATTATATGTTCCATGAGTTGTCATCATCAATGACATCAACATTATGATGTCACACCACTGACATTACTGCACCCAGAGAAGCTTAAACAAATATACATGTATATACATTTTTTGCTCTTTAAAGTTTAAGCACCCAGACAAAGAGCAATTGTTCTTCCCCATGATACTGTACGACCAAACCCTATGTTGGCCGAGCTCCAGGCGTCACAATGTGTCTGTCTCAGCGATGACTCACATTAAAAGTCAGTTACATGAAGAAGGGCAGAAAAAAAAGGGGGAAGTTTCATGCAGTCACAAAGTTAGGTCTTGGTATTGCTGTGGTCTGGTTTAGGACGTGGAATTCCACTGTACTGCACTGTAATCCACTTCTTCAACAAAATGGATGTTCAACTCAGAATTAGACTTTAAATTCATAATAGTGAATCATTATTTATTATTATTTTTATCCCACAGTGCTGTCGAATTCTGTATCCTGAATAGTATATACAGTATATATTTACACATATACATACAGGTGCATC
Organism: Leiocassis micropogon; assembly: GCA_028565275.1. Classification (NCBI taxonomy): domain Eukaryota; kingdom Metazoa; phylum Chordata; class Actinopteri; order Siluriformes; family Bagridae; genus Leiocassis; species Leiocassis micropogon. The sequence goes on along the minus strand of JAOVVA010096987.1, from coordinate 158 downwards.
TCAATAAATTTGAATATCATCCAAAAAATTTTTTTTCCAGCCTCTTATTGCTACTTGTCCCAACTTTTTTGGGATTTGAAAATTTGAAATTTTGAATCAACATATTTTTCCCTTAAAATGATACATTTTCTCAGTTTAAACTTTTGTTCCGTGATTTA
>JAOVVA010096946.1:0-12148 GCA_028565275.1 Leiocassis micropogon | reverse complement strand
GTTCAGCAGTTCATCCCTGGTATAAGTGATAACATTTGAGAAACAAAAAACAGGACAAACTAACAAAAACAGTAAGAGAGCTCCACACCGAGGCAGCCATCCGCGGCGCCATCTCTTTTATTTCTCGCTATCTCTTTTATATATTTTTTTTTCCAGAGCCCCGTCTGTTCTCACTTAGAGGGCGGAGTTTTGTTAATTTTTATTTTCAGTTTTCATTTGGTTTCCTTTTAAGTTTCATAATTAATAATCCCACGCCATCTCCAAATGGGAAGGTCTTCCAGTGCGTATCATAAGCACTCTCACAGCCTCCTATTTCGTTGATCCTCTCTACAGCCCTCCGTCAGGGCTCTTATCACTAAAAAACATCTCGTGGTATACCACACCACGTAACAGTTTAAACTAAGAAACTGTACAATTTTTCTGCACAAAATGAGATAATTAAAAATTTGATGCCTGCTACAGGTCTTAAAAAAGTTGGGATGGGGGCATCTTCACCATGGTGTAGCGTCTCCTCTTTTCAAAACAGTTTGAAGACGTCTGGGCATTGAGGTTATGAGTTTCTGGAGTTTTTGTGATGGAATTTGGTTTTATTCTGATATAGGTTTACAGTTGCTGAAGAGTTTTTGGTCATCTTTGACATATTTGATGTTTAATGATGCACCAAATGTTCTCTATAGGTGAAAGATCTGGACTACAGGCAGGCTAGTTCAGCACCCAGACTCTCCTACCACAAAGCCTTGCTCTTGTAATAGCTGCAGTTTGTGGTTTTGCATTGCCCTGCTAAATACACAAGGCCTGAATCTGAAATAGACCCAATGTAAAACTTTTATATACCTTTTAGCATTTATAGTGCCTTCCAAAACATGCAAGCTTCCCATGCCGTATGCACTTATGCACCACTACACCATCCAAGATGCTGTCTTTTGATCTATATAAAAAGCTGGAAGGTCTCCCTCCTCCCTCTTCTTTAGCCCAGAGGACACAAACACATTGTGATTTTCAACAAGAATGTCAAATTTGGACTCATCTGTCTATAGAACACATTTTAAATGAGTCTTGGTCCACAGGACACAACAATGCTTCTGGACTTGGCCTATGTATTCCTAGGCCCATTTAGTAAGGTCAATGACAAAATCATGCCAATAAGTGATGCAGTGTCATCTGAGAGCCCAAAGACCACAGGGATCCAACAAAGGTTTTCGGCCTTGTCCCTTATGCACAGAGATTTCTCCAGTTTCTCTGCAACTTTTGATGATGTTATGCACTGTACATGATGGCATTTGCAATTTAACGTTAAGGAATTTTGTTTTTTAAAGTATTCCACAATCTTTTTATGCACTCTTTCACAGATTGGAGAGCCTCTGCCCATCTTTACTTCTGAGAGGCTGATGCTGGATGTTCTTCCAGCTGAATCTTTAAACAATTTCTTGCTTTTTCAGCCCTTTGTTGCCCCCGTCCTAACTTTTTTGAGACCTGTAGCAGGCATTACATTTGAAATGAGCTCATTTAGTGGATAAAAGTGCAATATTTCTTAGTTTAAACATCTGTTATGTTCTCTATGTTCTATTGTGAATAAAATATTTGCTCATATGATTTGAAAATCTTTTAGTTTTCATTTTATTCAAATGTAAAAAACGTCCCAACTTTTCCGGAATTTGGGTTGTTATTACACAGACTTTAGACATCATTGATGCTTAATATTTAAAAGTTACCTCTATTAACTCTCAACAAGGCACACCTGTGAATTCAAAACCTTTGCAGGTGACTACATCATGAATCTGAAGAAAGAATGCCAAAAACGTGCCAAGCTGTGATCAAAGCTAAATGTTGCTACTTTGGACTGTTTGTAGATCCCTATTAGTTCTACTACAACTACTGTACAAATCCATATCCATATTACTGTACAAATCCATAAGTTAAGTAAAGAGAAAAGACAGTCTATTACTTTAAGAAATTAATTTCAGTCAATCTAAAAAATCTCAAGAACTTTGAATGTATCCCCAAGTGCATTCACCAACAATATCAAATGCTATGATAAAACTGTTGCTTCCCATGAAAGAAAGACCAAAAGCTACCTCTGCTGCAGATGATAAATTTATAAGAATGTCCAGCCTCAGAATCTACCAATTTACAGCCCCTCAGATTAACATCCAAATAATAAATGTAGTTCCCTCCCATTTTATCCGGGCTTGGGACTCGCACTAGATCCAGTGGCTGGGGTTTGGGCAATATCTCAATCATCATCATCTACTGTAGGTAATTTTCATATAATCCAAATATTCTGTGTGTGTATGTGTGTGTGTTTAGGTAATGAGCAGCATTACCTATGGACAGTAGTGACTGCAGGTCTCTGGATTGGCAGAATAGATCCACCCCTAATGTGAAGACCCATCTTATCCAGGGGCAGGTGCATTTGAATTTTTTGTTTACGCTCTTTGACTTTCTCCTCCTACCAAATAAAAAATATATAAAATAATATATAAATATATAAAATTAGTTTGTGTATGCGTATGTGTGTGTGTGTGTGTGTGTGTGTGTGTGTGTGTGTGTGAGAGAGAGAGAGAGAGAGAGAGAGCGAGAGAGAGAGAGAGAGAGAGAGACCAATATAGCAATAAGATAACCAAAGATATCTTCTTGAGCAAAAAATAAATGAATAACTTGGCACAGTCACATTGTCTAATGGGGACAACAAATGCTTTGTGGTACTAATTTATTAGCATCAGTAGCTCAGTACTAAATGTACTAAGTATTACAGTATGAAGGTATTTCATTTTTTTGCATAGCTATCTTAGCTGTGTGTATAAGTTTATTGACTTTCTATGAGCAAAATAGAATTTGCTTTTCTGGGTCAGTGGCCATTTTGTCTGGAGCACTTCCTGTAGCAGCCAGTTTGACTCTGAGCTCCACTATAAAAGGATAAAAGGAGTTATAAAAAGGAATGTGTATTGCATGCATTCTCTGATGGCTTCTGTGCATCCTTCCTCGCCTTTGAAAGCTTGGCCTGCCCTGCTTCTGCCAGTTTCCACACAGTTGATTCTACCTCTACCTGTAATTCTGTACCTGGATTAGTGGCTAAGCTAATTGTCCTTGTTTGGAACTGCTTCACCTACTGTCCCTGGGTAATCCTTTGAGCCTGAGACTGACCTGCTGTGAAACATTGGAATTACATGTTGGGTTTGAATATGCAACCTGCTCTAACCTTGTTTGTATCTGTGAATGCCTTAACATGCTTTGACCTTGTTTAGGCTAGCGCTTGCAGTCCTGGCTGCTCCTACTACGTGGTGGCCTTCGGACTTTGCATTGAAGGAACTCCCCCCAACTAAACGCAAGTCAAAAACAGCCTTCACCAAACTACCTCTAAAGCAAGGCCATCCTGTGGATATCTTCAGGTTTTAACCCAGAGAGTGGAGTATATCATTTGGGCCACCAAATTATAAATCAAGTGTCTATGTGCAAATCGCTTGTGGAGCTCAAATTTATCCACTGCCTTTCTTCTGTACTTCCACTAAGGGAAAAAGTGATTTCTTCCACTTAGGGAAAAAAGTGATCGCCTAAAGATACAATCTATAATTGGTGCTTATGCAACAACCTCAGCAGCAACCTCATTTCCCCTCTTGTCTATTCCAATCACTCAGCATTATGTCACAGCTTGGATCACAAACAATGTTGCATGAGTTTTGTTTGCAGATTTTTCATGAATAATCTAACTTATTTGATTTTAAATTAGCAGTGACTAATCAAGGACATGGCCATGTACTGATAAGAGAAAAGGTGTGTGTGTGTGTGTGTGTGTGTGTGTGTGTGTGTGAGAGAGAGAGAGAGAGAGATCTTACGGTCTCATAGCTGTACCACACAGCATCAGGAATGTATGCTTCCACTGTGTCCACACCCTGCAATGGCACATTTTTTGTATGTTATAATCATCATCATCATCATCATCATCATCAATAATTGTGTCTAAACATTGCATTATTCTTCATTGAGTAAAACAGATTCTATTCTTCCTTATTTGCAAACATCCTTGACCAGATACATTGGTGGTGTTGTGATTTATTTACAAATAATCATGTAAAGCTTAAACAAAAACAAGTAGATATGAGTGTGCCTCCATTGATCCTTTAATTTTTTCATGTATGTGCATGTGTGCATGCATGCATTTCTTACAGCATCTAGTACAGGTGTAATAAGCAAATGTGCTCCCCATAGGAACTGACGATCCACTGTCCATGTTGCACTGTCTGAGTAGAATCTAAAATAAAATACAAAACAAAGTAATTTTGCTTACAAACTTAAAATGAATGCCCCATGTTGTACCTCTATATCGATTTAATTAATCAATTAATTTAAATTATTTATTTAAAAAAATCTATTTACAAAACCTTTAGGCATTTAAATCATATTCTTAAACCTGTACCACACTGAACAAGCTTCTGGCTTTGTTTGATGTCAAAAGTGTTTTTTTTTTTTTTTCTAATTCATGAATAATGATATTTTAGCATTCTAAAAAATAGCATTCTGTTATTGAGAATAATAACAAATAAAACATGATGGTTCAGTTATTATTATTATTATTATTGTTGTTGTTGTTGTTGTTGTTAATAATAATAATATTATTATTATTATTATTATTATTATTAGTAGTAGTAGTAGTAGTAGTAGTATTAACAACAACAACAACAATAATAATAATAATAATAATAATAATAATAATAATAATAACATTTAGGTAGTAAACTCACTCATGCATGACGGGTCTCACTACAGTGTCACCATTGATGTAAGCTTTATAGAAGAGTGTGTAAAGGTAAGGCAGGAGTGTGTAGCGGATGCTCAGGTAGTATTTGGAACTTTTGACCAGGACAGAGTTGGCACCAAATGCTGCAGGATCCTGAGCCTTGAAAAAATAAAACGATTATTATTATTATTTTTATTATTATTATTACGGGATTCTGGACATTGTCATGCTCAATTTGGTAAACTTATATCAAAAGAAGCTTCTTACGCCCAGTATGGCAAACACTCGATCAGGAAAGCTCAAAAGAAGAGTGATTATAAAAACCCTAAGATAGACTGCACTAAGTGTACAGTAACCCCTGGAGTCAAGACTGGGTGTAGTTTCCATATCCAAACAATACCTGAAAATAGCCTCTCTATAAATTCAAAACTTAAAAAGCAGAGCTGAAGGAAAAGAAGGAACAAAAGGTGATAGTGTGTCCTGTGAGGGAAGGAAAGCAATTTGGGGAATTTAGTCTTTTTGAGGCAGGTGGCTCATGTGTTCAAAGAGGTAAATGCACATATTAAGTTACTTGGAGGGCACAACTAGGAATCGTGGCCACCTTGCCCCGAACCAGAGTGAAATTGTATTAGACCACTGTGGAAGCCATGGATTGCCAATAGCAAACACTTTGTTTTAACACAAGTTTGCTTATAAGTGTACTTGGTACCAGATTATCTTGGGACTTTTTGTGATAAAACTTGACAGTCTATATTTTGAACACTCAAGAAAAGAGGTGAGCATAGCTGTCACCTCATCACCACTTGGTAGTGAGTTGGATTTATTGCACAGGATATATAAAGGGAAAACCAAGGGGAGCCTTCTGGAATGTTTACGAGAATCTAACAGAAGCCTCAGTGAAAGATGAATTTACCTCCTACCTTGAAAAAAACTTTTCCATGTAGCAAGTGAAATATACAGTCTGAATAGACCATTAATATTTTCCAGGCAGAACCCTTCAGGAAACTATAGACAAAAGTATGAGCAATGTCATGGCAATATCCTAAGGATGTGCTGGTGGTTGCTGTTTGCCTCAGAGAGAGCAAAAGAGACCATACTGCTCCTTGAAAATGCAAGCTTTAAGAGAGTTGAGCTCTTCTTGAAATATTTGTGTGAGTGAGGGACAGAGCACCTTGAGTAACTAATTAAACCGCTGTACATATTTTCTATTAAAAAAGAGTGCCAGATATCTGTCATTTTGAGTTTATCTATATGCCTTCACAGTAGCAGGGCTGGAGTGGTGGATACAGAGGGTCCCAAAAATGTAAACACACTACAACAGTTGTTATCTATGCCTTTTTTTAAAACTTAAATTAAATTATGGCAGCAATGTGTAGTATTACGTGTCCTCTAAAAACGTCAGTAGTCACACCATTGTTGATGCTATCACGTGACCTTGATTTTTTTGTTCCAATATTTTTCATGTTAAAGTGTGTATATACTTTCGGGCCCCTCTGTTGAGTGGTTACTAGCATGTTGGTCCTATATTGTTTATTTATTATTTATTTTTTATTTAAAATACACACAATATGACCTGTTACATTTTAAATGTGTGGAATATGAGTAATTGTGTGTGTTTTAACATCCAAATAAACATATTCATGTATGAAACTATACTGTGCATAGTATTACTGTTTTAGACTGACATTTTTTTTTTTTGGTGCATATACTTACTTTGTAGTATTGAGCATTGTGATTACGACTAAATGGATAAAAGGCCCCAACTTGCATCCATCGTGTGCATAGCTCCTCAGTCGTGTCATCAAAAAAGCCACAGATATCTGCACCGATCTGTGTGAAAACATGAATATAAACAAATATTTACCATATACTGTATATAGTATGTGCAAATATTGAGTAAGTCCCCCTTTTGCCACGAAAACAATAATGACCTATGTGTTCTGACACCTTTCTAACCTTTTCCTTAATTTGAGCCACAGTAGCTCTTTTATTGTATCAGACTACCCGGGGAAGCCTTCACTCCCCATCTGCATCAGTGTCCTTCACCAGGTTTCCTTCCTTGGATCATTTTTGGTATGCCATGAACAGAGCAGCCTGGGAACATCCCACAAGAGCTGCACTTTTCTCTTTTTCATCAATTTCCTGAACATTGTAAATTTGTCAATTAATTGCACTTAGTTAATTAATTTATTTTTTTTTTCTTTCAAAATTGATGTTAGGCTTTTATATCAATTAACACACAATAAAAAATAGTGAAAAGTGTACTTGCACATGGAATTAATGTTGTGATGTCATATTTAGGTAGTCCCTGGCTTATGAACGAGTTTTGTTCCAGGAGCATGTTTGTCAGATTTGTTCTTATGTCAGACAAAGTGAGTCTTATACGCCTTTGACATGAATATACAATGTAAAGCATACCAATCCACTTGACTATATCTCTGTCACCTTTCCCCAGACTGCCATCATGTAGCCAAAAACTGTAACTGTTCCTAAGGAAATAAATCTCAAACATCAAATATAACAGTGTTGTCTCTTCGCCTTTAAATTGCAAGGGGAATCACGGATGCCATTTTGTCTCAGAGCTGTTTTCTACTGTATTGGACTGTGAACTCTGTTTTGTTGAGGATTTTCTAAAATTAGGATTACTCAGCATCAGGACAGCTTTACAAGACAGCTATTTTCTAGCATGCTTTTTCTAGCATGTTTCCAGACTGATTCATTGAAGCCAGTGAGGACAAGTCATTACTTCCACACAAATCCCCACACACATGCATGGCAATAGTCAAATAGCTCACTTTTGACAGGCAAAAATAATGACAAAAGCATATCCCATATTTTTTTTCTTTAAATTTGTATGTTGTTTTAGTCCTTTGGCTGTTCCCGTTGAGGGGTAAAAAAGTGGTAGTTGGTTAAAACACTTAGATAAGACAGTATCTTCGATGATGCCAATCGCTTTTTTCTCTTTGCAAGTGTTTTTGTAAATAAAATTATGTTGTAGCAACACAGAAAAGAATATGTACACAAACGGTAGATGTTTTTTTCCAAAAGGTTTATTGCGAAATAAATGTTTGTTGGTAAATGAATATTAAAAATAAAAAACAAAGCTATGTCAGATTCTCGTGGATTCTCATTTGAGACCCACCCCTGCACTTAGCGCTCCATTCACATGCAAGATGTATGAAAACGACTCTGTTCAGATGTAAGTAAATCTTAATTGCTGTGTTGTTGGGGGAGTGATTTGCTTATGCATGCCCGTGTCCAACAGAACAGATAGAACTTGAATGTAATAATTTTTGTAATATAATTTTACAAATTTTTACATAAATATTCTTATATACATGTAAGAATCCTTCCCTGAGAAAATTACTTGTCACATGAAACTACACAAAATGCTTCAGTTTTTTATAATAATCATCATGCTTTTTTGCTGTTTGTGTACAGCACTGAATAATTACTAGACCACAAATGGCTAGAATGTGGTTGTGAAATTATTACTGAAATAAAGCTGCTCACATCACTGCCCGCTTTCACTTTATAAAAGGCTGTGTTTATTCAGTGAGTATATATTTGTGCTATGTTATTTTTTGGGGCCGCTTTATTTCACTCATAATATACTATAACATTTTCCCATGTCATTTTTTGTGCATAAGAATTGCATTTCAATTAATGTTTCAGAAATCATGCTTCATTTTTTTCTCTCAAAAGAAGCCCCATTCTTGTGTGAGGAATCTGAGTGTATAGGTGTGAACAGCTGACACATTAATAGCACCAGAGCTAGGTGTCAATAGGTTTTACATATTCATGAAAGTCATGGATTATTCAGTGAAACAGAGGCTCTGCTGAAGAAAAGTTAGCCACATCACTCACTTTACCCAAAATAAAAGTCTTTCTGAGTGTTATATTTTAGTTGTTTTGCTATGGGCACACACCTAAAATTTTGCCCACATGAAAGAGCTAAACAATTACTCCTAAGTAGGCAAAAATTCTCAGAGTGATGCAATTTATGTAAGAGCAATTTATCAACATTCATAAATAGGAAATCACTTCTTTCTCTCCCAAAATGTAGGATAGCTCCAGAGGTGTCTTAACTGGTTAGGAGGTGCAATAAAATAGCATTCAGGCAGAGATGCACCCAGATTAGATATGTTTTAATAACATTGAGTAATATTTTTGGACAAAAATTTAATACTGTGCGGTTTGCAATTGGTCATTTAACAAACATTTCATATGCTGTCTCTGCAGCAAAGATGCTGCTTTAAAACAATAATGATTTGGGGTTTCACAGCTGACAATGTCAGAAATAATTTTGCTTTGCTCTTACAGCACCAGAGATCATGCTCAAATGTGTGTGTGTATATATATATGTGTATATATATATGTATATATATATATTCCCATCACAAAGTTGCATTCATGCACATCACTGGATTCCGTGGAGTTATGGCCATCATCATGGCATGTACATTAAAATAATCATCCTTAGAACCAACACGGAGGCTTATGTGAACCAAAAACATTTTTAATGTATCTACAAATAGGTGGTTATGGATGCAGCATAATCATCATATATCTTGTATATCTTCTTCTCTCTTTATTTCTCTTCTCTATCTCTCTATCTCTCTGTCAAGCTACACATGCCACTCCTGAGCTGCCAGAGATCCAGATCCCCCTATGTTGCATGGAGGCCTGTGAGGTCTGCCTAAGATGCATATGATGACCATGAACGGTTTCATTTTTGGGAGGGCAGACTTTCAACTAGTAAAATTAAAATTCTCTTGCTCTTGCCTTGCAAGCAAAACTTCACATGCTGGGTAATTAAACATAAGAGAATTTGTTACAGGTTCAAATATGGCAATTCCAGCTGACTAACAGGAGATGCTTGTATTGTTGTCCATGGTGAGCTCTAAATTACTTATACAGTGGCAAGGACCCCTTATGATCACAGCATCACAGGTTAGAGAAGTTGATCATGAGGTTAGACAAAGAGATAGAGGTGATTTACTACAGATTTACCACCTTAATCTGCTGAAACTGTAAGAGGGCAGAGCTGGGACAAGACGCAAGTCTAAATGGTTATGCCCAATTTACCCCAGTCCCATGTAGAGACCAAATCACACTGTCACAGAGAGCAAAGATTTCCAGGTTCTAAGGAATATTCTGACATTTTCACTTCTACTCAGTCATAAAGACCTCACAGAACACCACAGATTGATTCCTCCAGGTGTGGTTGTGAACAGCTGACAATAGATTGTGCACAGATTGCCTGAACAATATGTAGATTGTCTGATGAACTCAAGACCATGCTTGACATGGGTGCAAACCATGAGTCATACAGAGTTTGGATAATTCTGGTGATCTTGCTACCAAAGTCAGATTCTGTGTGATGTCTAATGTTTCTATTAAGATAACACCAATTTTTAAACACAAACAGGCTTTTAGTCGGGTAAAAGTGGTTTCGTGTGTAGGGCCTGTACTTTTCTCTCTCTTTCTCATTCAGACCAATGCATTGGACAGAGTGCTGAAGATGTTTTGCTTGATGGAGCTACAATCTGTCAGTGAGAGGGATGAAGTACACCACTATAGAAAACTGACTAGCCATGAAGTGGGCAGTCCTCATGCTCTGCTACTGGGGAACACTTTAACGCTCTGTTTGTATTATGCCCTGCTCCAGTTGCTCCACTATATGAACATGTGGATCACATATTGGTATCTGAAGCTTCAGCCATTTAATTTCAAACTGGTCCATAGGCAGGGTTCACAAGATGGCTGTGGAGGACTGGAGTATGGTTGAGCATTACCTGCATCAGTAGATAGGTTGGTAAAGCCATCAGGTAATGCTTTCCACCTGTGCCTCATTTTGCAAATTTATTTATACAGGTGCATCTCAATAAATTAGAATGTCATACAAAAGATTTTTAACACAAATATTAAACTACTGAAAAGTATGGACATGTACAGAGCTCAATACTTGGTCGTGGCTTTCTTACTACAGCAATGTGGTGTCACATGAGGACAATCAGTCTGTGGCACTACTGAAGCCCGGGTTGCTCTGATAGCGGCCTTCTTTGGGAAGTATGAAGTGATTTATACCCTCATCAACTCAGGGTCAGATTAAAATCTGATGTCAGCCACAAAAGTGGAGGAGCTCACCACCCCTACCCAAACTACTAGATGGCACCCTCCTCCGCAAAACAGCATAACAGTTCTCCCCCTCTTTTCACTTGAAGTTTACATTTAATGTTCCTTCTGTGATATAAATCATTTAAATCACCTGGTGAAAGCACAGGATGTGTCCCATTTTGTAGCTTTTACACCCGAGCACGATAGCTCTCATACGGCCGATTAACTTCCTGAAGTGGGTGAGCTCCTTCATAATTCCCTCATCCTTTATGAACGGGGGCATGTTAGATACCACCACTCGTGTAGCTGGGACAGACAGAGGGGTAACTTGACCGCAGTTCCTCTGACACTTATTCTAGTTTTTATTAGCGTACTCACAAGGTTTGTCTTGGTCAAAAAGACCACCACTGATTTGTTCATCGGGGAGGCAGAGTAGATATTCTCACACCCTACCTGCTCTCCCACCACCTGTACATCCTCTATCGACACACACCTGAACCTATGTCAGAGAGACAAAATCTCTCCACCGGCCTCAGAGGCCATGGTGCTCCACTCACTCTAATCTTGTAACTTTACATTTTTTAAATTAATTTTTACAAAGTTAAAAAACAGTGGGGGAAAATGGCAATGTCTTTCAGAAATTGGCAGGATTGACATTTGGACACAAGTTTGGATTCATTTTCAACATTCTAGAACAATACTATATTTCTTTCAAAACTATAAAATAACACATATGGGATGTTGTTATTTTTAGATACAAAGGTCAGCTGTTCTGGAATAGTTCTTGCTAAAACAGTATTGTCAAGTGTATTTTCAAAACGCATTAAGCACCATGATGCAACTGACTCTCATTAAGACCATCCCAGAAAAGCAAGACAAAAGCTTCTATTGCAGACAAGTTCACCTAGCGTTACCAACCTCAAAAATCACCAATTTACATCATCTCATATTGGAACTGTTATGAAGGCTTAACAGAGCATAAGTAGCATTCAAGGTGGGGCTTAAAGAGATCACCATCAAAAACTGTTACCCCTTCCTTTGATGTCCATGGCCTTAAATCTTTTATAGGGAGCAAAGATCTCCACAAAGCTTAATCGTTACTGCCCCATTCTCTTAATACGTGATTCTTCTCTCCAGGTGTGGTGAAGTTGAAGACCATCTCGGGTTACTTTGCTGTAACCCTGTTCCCTGAAAAAGCGGGAACGAGATGCTGCGTGAAAGCGCTATGGGAACGTTTCCTCGTGACCGGTTGTGAAGCACGTGTGTGTCAAACACGCCAAAAATTTTGGCATA
>JAOVVA010096814.1:0-12152 GCA_028565275.1 Leiocassis micropogon | reverse complement strand
ATCGAGGGAGATTATCAGTGGTCTTGTATTTTCTAATAATTGCTCCCACAGTTGATTTCTTCACACCAAGCTGCTTACCTATTGCAGATTCCATCTTCCCAGCCTGGTGCAGGTCTACAATTTTGTTTCTGGTGTCCTTTGACATCTCTTTGGTCTTGGCATAGTGGAGTTTGGAGTGTGACTGTTTGAGGTTGTGGACAGGTGTCTTTAATACTGATAACAGATGCCATTAATACGAGTGGAGGACAGAGAAGCCTCTTAAAGAAGAAGTTACAGGTCTGTGAGAGCCAGAAATCTTGTTTGCTTGTAGGTGATCAAATACTTATTTTCCACCATAATTTGCAAATAAATTCATTAAAAATCCTACAATGTGATTTTCTGGATTCTTTTTTCTTATTTTGTCTCTCATAGTTGAGGTATACCTATGATGAAAATTACAGGCCGCTCTCATCTTTTTAAGTGGGAGAACTTGCACAATTAGTGGCTGACTAAATACTTTTTTGCCCCACTGTATGTGCCCAAAATAATTTTTTTATTTGATAAATGTTAAGTACATAATCAAATCATACTGACTCATTTAATTTCTCGTTTTAATCAACATTTTTGTTAATCCTTTCATTTATTAGTTTGAACTACATGGAAACATCCATTGTACACATGCATGCAACTAACATGTTACTACAGAAACAGCACCGCTTTACAACAGCATTAAGCAATTAAACAGCCATTAAGCACAAGAGATTGTTTTCAACCACTGTTTGTACACTTTATGGTGAGAAGCTTACTTTTGTTTCTTGGCTATTTAAGACAGCATTTTCACCGTTATCTCTTTCCCAGTAGCATCAAATATAGATTTGTACTTTTCTGGTTCAAATCTGGGAGCAGAGCAGGAGATCACATTGCTGTCTACACTGATTTATTCAAAGGCTCCTTTTTATTGAACAGTCTAAAAATATTTTAAGACTTCTGTATGTCTATCTATGGCTGCATTTTATAAAGAGCATGAAGTAGTGAGGGAGGAGTGTTTTGTCTTTTTATTTCTTCATACACAGATGTGCTGCAATAGTAGTTGCAAAAGAAAAAACATTCTTATCTGTCATTTCTGACATAACAGGAGTGTGGTTGTCAGGTTATTATTGGACTTTAGGCATAATTTATGCTGTTTAAGCAGTTAGGGAAAAGTTTGACAGATTGACAGTGGCTGTGAGTGTGAAAAACAAAAGGTAGAAAATGCTATAAATTATTATGGTAAATGTAACAGTGGATGCATGTACAACATATGGTAATTACATAAGAATATATAATTATTTTATTCTCAGTTTAAAATTATGGAAAGACTTTGTTTTCAGTAAAAATGGAGAAATCAAGATGCTCACAAATTATAACAATAATTTATGCAGTTAATTGATGCTGTGACTAAACCTAAATTTAACCTGAACATACTCCATAACTAAGGCCACCTCTTAAATCATTCAGTTTTATAAAGCATTAGTTCTCATTGGCACCAATCAAACAAAAGTCCCCATATTACTTTAAATAGATAACTTTAAACCAGCTGCTGTATTACTCCTATGTAAAATGTTCAGCTGAAGGGAACGCTTACTTCACAAATCTATATCCTTGTGATAGTTCCAGTAACATTAAAGTTTGTTGTCAGTTTAAGCCTGTATAATTTAATATCCAGTGGCATTTTATTGGCATAACATATTTAATTACATTTATTGGACAAGATGAGACATTCTAGACTAGATTAGCAAACTTAGTTTGTTTCATTTGATTGATGTTTTCTTATTGTTTTTGATCTCAACTTTCACTTTCTTTCTTAGACTCTCTACTTGCCAATATTTATCACTTCTGTCAGCAATAACAGTGTAATGAATCTATCCCACTTGATTATCCTTGAAGAATTATACCACATGACACAATTTTATGTATGAAAAACAAGATTTCTTATATTATTGTCAGTTTTTAAATGACTCAAAATCTTTGGATGTTGATTGTTTAAATATATATATATTGGAAGTTGAAATGTACACTCACTCACTGTCTATACCGCTTAATCCTGTATATAGTATGGGGGGGGGGCTGGTTGGGGGGGAATATACCAGGAATCTTAGGGCATGAGGCGGGGTACAACCTGAACAGGGTTCCAATCCATCACAGGGCACACACACATACACACACATTCATTCACACACTATGGGAAATTTGGGAACGCTAATCAGCCTAATCTGCCTGTCCTTGGACTGTGAGAGGAAACCGAAGTACCCAGAGGAAACCCACCAAGCACGGGGAGAACATGCAATCTCTATACACACAGAGGCGGGAATTGAACCTTGCTGTGAATCGAACCTGGACCCTGGAGGAGCAAGGCGACAGTGCTTACCACTACACCACCTTGCTGTTTTCAAATGTACAATGTAGGGAATATTTTTTGCATGTTTTTTTTTTGAATCACAGGACAAATGGTAAAATATTTTGTCAAAATTTTTGGGTGCCAGAAGTTGACCAAAGTTACAAAAAGCAGTGGTCCTATACCCCACAGCTTTGCCACCATGGATAAATCAGCCCGCAGTTGTGTTTCCTCCTCTACCAGTTTTAGTTTCACTTTTGTTGCTGACCTCAGCACCTGATCATAGTAAGGGTATGCACCATATGACCACACACAGTTTGTGCATCTCTTGTACACAAATAATTCATAGATATTTTAAATTTTGTAACATTATTTCTCTGCTTTAACTCAGTGCCTACACTACAGTATCACACAGTTTTATTAAATATATATATCAATTTAGAATTTACTGCATACTCTAAGTGAGGCATACAGTACCTGTCCTTTAATACTGCTGGAGTGACTTCAATGGCAATAACAGTGTATAAACATCCTTTTCTTAGCTTCAGCATTCTCTGAAATCCCTTTAAACACAATTAAACCACTTGCACCAGTTGCTGTGTTGGACAGGAAGTATCTTCACTGATCTCCTGACAGAAAGAAGCATTGCTATTGGCTTGTCATGATGGTTTGGATTTTGCTTGAAATGAAAGACTTAGTGCTTAAAATAAAACAAGGAAGTTTAAAACTTCTGAAAGATTAGACAGTGGTTTTCAATATAAAAATATTTTGTTGATCTGAAAACCATTTGATAAAACGATTCAAAGTCAGGAAATGTTATCACATTTTGCTGCTAAACTGTTCATATGTCTTTATTTTTAATAAATATGAAATAATGTGACAAAAAAAACTGTCTGGTCATTTTGGAATTATGGTAGCAAACATTGCATCAAAATTAGCTAGTTTTGTTACTTTAGCACAGTTGTATTATAGTGTACAAGATCACACGGGGCCTGAAGACTAGATACACCCTGGATGTAGTGCCAATCCAACAACAGGCAGTTTGGGAATGCCAATTATCCTAATCTCCATGTCTTTGGACTGTGGCAGGAAATCGGAGTACCTGGAGGAAACCCACCAAGCACGGGGAGAACATGTAAACTCTATGCACACAGTCTCAAACCTTTGACTCTGGCTAACAGTGCTACTACCTAAGCGTCCATCAACATGCCATCTGGCTCAGCAGTCACTGAATACTCCCCACCCCTGCCCCTGGAAAGAAACCCGTAGTTTCAGTCGGGTTGCCAGCTCTGAGCGGTTGAGGGTAAAGGGCCTTGCTCAAGGCTCCAACAGTGGCAGGTTGGTGGCTTTGTGGCTCAAACCAGGGACCTTCTAATCAGCAGTGCAACAACTTAACCATCTACACTCATTTTGTGAATTACAGTGTCTGAGCTGGTATTGTGGTAATATGTGGACAAAAGGTCATTTGTTGAGGTCATTAATTGTGTTTGAGGCAACAAAATAAATAATTTGGGAACAATAAATAACTCCAATAATTGCTTAACTAATACTGTATATGACCTCTGGTGAAAATGTTAATCAAGAGAACTAATAAAAAAAAAAAAAAAACTATATTTACTTTAAGAATCCACTTTACTTTATTGAAGATTTATTATCCTATTAGTGAATAATTATGCCAAAATGTACCAAAAAACTGAACCCAAAACATTTCAAGCTTGATAATTTGTTCTAATGTCTAGAAATATGTTTAAGAACCTGTTATAAAAGAAAAAAATAGCTATAACTTAACTATATTCAAGTTATTTGAACTTGCTGAAATGTCTTTTTTTTCTTTTTTTTTTTCTTCTTCTTCTCCAGCATCCATTACAAATGTGTATGCCACCTATTAATCATTCAGGGGTTACATGAAATTAAAAGTAGAATAAAAAAAATATGTAAATATTAACTTAATATCTGTAATTCATCTTTATAGTTCATTCAATTATACTTCGGGCTTCGACTTGAATTGGTAAACTGAGCCTTGAAATCTGCTGAATTTGTAATTTTTTTGAAATGAGGAACACATTAGCATTCTCAGTACATTATTGTTTGTAGAAATAATTAACTGTTTCTGAAGTTCCAATAGCTATTTACAGTACTATGTAATAAATAGTAATAAAACCAAAATTTTATCCATTTTGATCTCTAGGTGGCAGCAGAGTGTTGCGGCAATACCTTAGAAAGCCATTAGTAGGGTCAAATTGTACATAATGCTCCAAATGTTTAGGGATTTCACCAGTTTTATGGTGTCCAAATGATTTTAAAGGACTACAATGTGTACTTTTGCAATGAAACCATGTATATAGTCAGCCAGAAATGTATACACACTTCGGAAAAAGAAAAATAGTACTCTAGTATGATATAATAGTATATTATATTCATATAATATTTATAATATGATCATATTATGATATTATATATATATCAATATATAGCATATAGCAATACATTAAAAATAAGTTTTTATTTCCTCAAGTGTGTATACATTTTTTTTCACTAGAGACTAGTGCAAAGTTTAAATTTTAATCTTTTAAGGCTCTCATTCATAGTTCCATACATTTAAATTCTGAAGAAATACTTCTTTTGAATTATCAATGATAAAAAGTAGCTATTTGACAGACAGAAGTCGATGTTTCATTGATTTACTCAGCTTCATGCAGCCCCATGCATGTTCAATGAGGCTTTTCAGTGGGGATAGAGCAGCAGGTAGGGGACTTTGTCCTAGTTTAAAAACTACTCTGTTAACTTAAATAATCAGATTTAACTGTAGAATTTTGGCAAACAAGGGCAAAGTGTAAGTGACAATTTGTTTATGATGTACAGTACATTCCTAGTTCTATATTGTAATTTATGGTCACAAGCAGCTGCAACAAAAATGGTCTCCTTTGTAAAACCATTACAAATACTCAAACTGGGAAAAAAGTTATTTTACAAAAATCTGTTACCGTGCGATACTACTGTTTATAACAAAAAACTAGAAAATGGATAAATATTACCATAAATCATGGCTATCAAAGCAATACAGATGGCAAATTGTTCTCTGTGAAAATATCAAGCGGAAGCTCTACAAGCACTTCCTTAGATACAAGTTACCCAATAAATCATGTTATAAAGTTAAAAGAGTATGAGAATGTCCATCATGAGTGTAAAGAGAAGTACGAGTTTGCACGGTCATTAAAAATATATGCAAGGTGAACTAATCGTGCAGAGGTCATTTCACGTATGAAAGAACTTTAAAGCACAAATTCTTGCTTCCCCACCACTGATCATAACATAGTTTACATAAAACTCGACACCTAGAGTGGCTTGCACAGCAAAACCCAACACAAAAAAAATGTTACACCATGACCATGATTAATAACAAAATATACTATAAGTGAAAAAAAAAAACTACTAGAAATTGTATTCAGTCTTAGAAAAAAAAATGCCATCCTTGAATCTACTTTTACATAAAGTGACACCTGAATCTGTTTTTTTTTTGTCAGCTAGCATGGCCATCTTATAGACTTGCCTGAGTCTAAACACAGCTGCATATGCAAAATATGAAATAGAAATTAAGCTGCAAAAAAAAAATAAAAAAATCTCAGATTGATGTAAAGTCATAAAAGCATTGACATTGAAGGGATTTTGAATACCCTTAAAGAAAAGTGTTATGCTGAGAATGCATCGCTAGAAGACAAACTACTTAAAATACCTGCAGACTCAGAAAATGGTGTACACACTAGTGGTCATCACATCACCATTCCAGCAGTCACGCTGACAAATATGTCCAATCTTGTTTAGCTTCTCAGCAAAATCACACCCCCATTCCAGTCAACAATGAAGCATCAGGGAATGCTTACCCTTTACAGCTCATTTACACTTAACAATTCGATGTGCTCGTCACAGTCCGCTAATGCAAGTGTGCCCTGTCGTTTTTCCTAAGTTGCCACAAGAACAAAATTACCATTCTTTAAATCTCTAACAGTAATGTGAAGCAAACGTAGCGTCTCAGTGCTATACTGTAATTACACAACAGAGGCATATTCATCTCCAAAGCAGTGACCTGACAACTTGTCAGACACATCATGGTAATGATGATAATAAGCAAAAGATTATTTATTTGTCATGAAATCCATTTTTCTCTATGTAGTAGATGCCGTACACCTTAAACATATTGATCAGTTTTATCATCTCATAAGTACTGAGTCACCACAACATGCTGAAGGATTACAGCAGTTCATTTCAACCACACAGCCTCTGGCTTTAAAATGGTTTGGATGTTTTTTTTGTTTAGAATCTTAAAAGGTTGTATGGCTATTAGAAGATCATGGAAGGTTCTCTTGCAAATGACCCAAATCTGCTGAATTGGACCTTGAAATTGAAGCTTGAAATGAGAAGTTTCAGTAACACGCTGTTCAATCCATCATGGGAAAAAACAACCTTACAAGCTCCAAAGAGAGAAAGCATCTCAAAACGGCAATTACTTAACTATCCATCCATTCCACTTAGCCCTTATAGGGTTGTAGAGAGACTTAGGGCATAGGACAGGCTTCACACTGGATTGGGTGCCAACCCATCAATCATTCACACTGACAGCATTTGGTAGACACCCTTATCTAGAGCATCTTACATTTTCTCATTATACCTATGAACAGTTGAGAACAAACAGTGGCAAATTGGTGGTGCTGTGGTTTGAACCCATGACCTTCTGATTAGTAGTCACCATCTCAACCACTAAGCTACCTCAAGTTTACACACAATCAATCATATGTTACAGTAGTGATGGGAAGTTTGAATCATTTTAGTGACTCGGTTCTTTGAATCTCGTTCATCAAAAATAACAAAGCTTTTTTGAGTCATTTAGTTCATTTTGTTCTTTAAGAAATAAAATGTTACATTTTCAATAAACAGACCCCAACACGTCTACATACACAAATTTTGGCTATAGTTCCAGTAATGAAAATATTACAATGCAGCTAAGGACATATTATGGTAAACAGAATGAACAGCTCACCTCTCATATCTTCTGGTCCGAATCGTTTGTTCTTTTAAATCTATTGCATTGCATAGAGTCTGTGATAGTCATAAGACAAAAGAAAGAACGACTCGGACTAGAAGACTCAAAGGTACCTGGATTTATGTTTCCTGTACATAACCTACGGAGGTTTTGCGATGCTTTGCACATGCGCACCCAGTAGAAAACGAACAAATCACTCTCTGAGACTACTCGTTCTCATTCTTCTGAGCTTAAAGACTCATTCAAAAAGAACAAAAAAATCAACCTAGGCTGCATGTCTTTGGACTATGGGAGGAATCTCACAGAGAATGGGATGAACATGCAGACTCCACAAAAAGACTGGTGGTGAGATTTGAACCCCCCTGACCAAGGAGGTGTGAGGTGACCGTGCTAATCACTAAGTCACAATGGCGCCGGATTCCATAGGTAAAATAACATAAAATAAAAGAACCCAAGGTTGATATAGAAATAGTTAAAAGACATAAACTGTTGGCTGAAAGTGCTTAAGTGTCAAAGGCACAAAAAATGAAAGTGATTTTAGTCTGGAATTAAAAATGGCTAAATTTGATGCACGTCTGAAATCTTCTTGTAGCGGATTCAGGCTTTGGAAACGGTCTACGACTACGACTATGAAAGCTATTTCACCCATTCCTATACTTTGTAGTGCCATAACTACAGGTGTGCTACTGTGTTTTTACTACACATGTTAAAGGAATGTAAGACAGTAATAGACTGTTCAGGGTGCAGCAATAACTGTCATCTGAGCTGTGAAATGGTCTAACACACCTGCCTCAGAGCACAGAAGGGAGCAGGGTGAGCCTTTGATGTAAACAGACTTTGAACGTAAAGACTAAGAAAAAAGCTGTCTCAATTGTTAAACAATCTACCATGGTGGGTTTAGATCTGGTGACTTACGTGTACCATTTTTAACCATTTCATCCCCAACAAAAAGGAGCTACTGGTTTTTACTTTAATTTGGATTTTTAGAGTGTCTGTTCATGAAGGCATCCATGGAAACTAATGAAGGTGTATGATGCTAGATGAAAAAACTTTTGATATATCTTTAGAACGTACTGTATAGGGAACCCCTTTCGTTCTGGCACTACAAGCTCAACTGAAATGTGGGACACGTTTGTAGCCATCGTGGAAAAGATCTCTGTTAACTGGCAAGCAAGGTGATCTCCACCACTGGAGGACAACCAATTATGCTGATACCTGCCTTCACTTAAGGGATTATAATTCTTGAAAACCCTTGAAGTCCTTAACGACTTCAAACTTGTATAGCAACGCTTGACATTCCGCAGATGTTTCAAAGCTCTTCAGCCAGAGAAACGTGTGACTATCTCCATTTCCTGTAGTTTTACTTTACATCCGCCAGCTTGTGGATTACCACATACTGTACAGGTCCAGGCTGTTGGCTAAAGTGGACAGCTGTGGAGGGAGAACATGTGTTAGATGATCAGGCAAACCAGTTTGTTGAATGGCACTTCTGTGTTGATGGTAGCCTTAAGTATGGTTCCCATGTACCAGAATCCATTTATGTGTTCAGAACAGTTTAGGACAAGAGATTATCAGATTTAGATTTGACCTATACAAGACCATATTTATTTGAAAAAGAGTACAGGGAAGTCATGTAAAGCAAACACTGTGGCTCACATGCACGAGCACACAAGCTAGACACAACAAAGGTGAGTTATTGACTCAGTAGACTCGTTCAATTTTATTAATACGCTCAGATACGTCTCCGCTATCAGAGCAGCATCAAAACTGAGGATCCAGCTGTGAAACTCAGTGGGAGCTTAAAAAAAACACTAAAATCACCACCAAGCGCTGCAGCAACAGTGAGCTTGAGAGCTAGCTCACAGATCAAGGAAGTATTTGAACGCTGAACCACCCACACTCCTCTCATATAGTTGGCAGCTGTGAGCAAATGTCTGGTTTTGCATGCCAAATGCTTGAGGCTTCTGCAAACTCGTTCGTGTAGTTCTGTCAACATTCACTCATTCATCTTTGGTTAACATTTTATCCTGTTCAGACAGCAACACTGGGCACGAGGTGGGAATCAATTTTAGAGCACCATCACTCAATCACGTAGCCAATCCATCTACATTCATGATTGTTGGAAGGAGAGAGAATGACAGAGAACCTGGAGTAAACTACAAGGACACAGTGAGAACAGAATGCAGGGCCTGTAACTCGACCTCAGTACTGAACTGGGGAGTACATCCATAGTCACTGGCAGAGTTAATTTCAGGCAAATCACCCAATAATTACAGATTCCAGTTCACATATTTAATCTCATTCCAGGAAGACTCAGGATGTGGTATATTCCTAAAGAAATTAGGCGTGTCTGAACCTACAGCAAAGCATTACAGTGATGTTGGACTAACTTTTGTACATGAATTTTGTGTAAACAACATTATTTTTCTTGATTTAGCAAAACTATAGAGATGAAGTGCTACACTAAGGTCTTTCAATGCTATGTGCTACAAAATGTGAAAGACCATTGATAGATCCTATATAAGCATAAAGCTTTCCTTTAGTGAATGTTCCCTTGGTCTTTTCTGACAAGACTGAGGAAACACTGAACAATAAGTTGAAGTGTATTTTATGTATTTTATTGTAGCTGGAAACGATGGCGGGTAGAAAAACATGATTTCTAGGTGGCGTGCTCTACAAAAAAGTCTATCTTAAAAAGTAAAAATGTCTTGACGTGACAAATGGGCAATTTTTTAAATAACTTTTATTCTAATTATATTGATACTGTATCCAATATATTATTTAGCCTTTAACAAAAGATGCTTTTAATCATTTCAATTTCATATTTCATTGTCACATGGTTTTATTTTTATTATTTTTTTAAATAAGTGCTTAAAACATGGGGCACAATGAACCTTAAAGGGGTATCACAGGATGCTCAAGCACACACTATACAGGGAATTTGGTTGAGGCAATTAACCTACTCTACAGTCTTTGGACTGTGGGAATGGAATATCTAGGTATATCCAGAGGAAACCAACTAAGCATAGGGAGAACATGCAAACCACCCAAAGTGGGAATCAAACCCTCGATGTACAGGCCACAGTGCTAACCACTACAACACCATGCGGCCCAATAGGTAAACTGTGATCTTATAATAGGAAATTCTACATATTGTTGTTACACAGAATTATCCAAGATATTTTCCACCTGCCAAGATGTATTGTTTTGCAGTACATTTGCAGTTATTAGGTTTATCTTGGTATTTGGCGTTTTGCCTGTTTTCACATTTCAAAATGAGATCGCCTTTTGATCTCATTATTAATAAAGTGCCTTATTTTTTATGGCAATCCGCCACAGTGTTTTCACTTGCATATTGGCTTTTTATATGATATTATTACTGACAGGCAGTTTCACATTTTTTATTTAATAATAAATACCATATCAGCCCGAATGAATGATATATTGGATAACAGATTAATTATACAAATGACCTTGATGTACCATATACCTGCCAATTAACTAAAGGTCTGAACAAAGTAAGTTTAAGAGTTAAACATGAATATCATAGACAGTAAATTGAAATAAATATAGACTGTTTTTTTCTTGTACAGTATCACTCACTCTCACTAATCATCTATACAACTTTATCCTGTATACAGGGTGCGGGAGGGGGGGGGGGCTGGAGAGTATCCCAGGAGACTGGGGCATGAGGTGGGGTACACCCTGGGTGCCAATATATCGCAGGGCAAACATATACACGCTCTCAGTCATGTGTCTGGTCTGTGGGAGGAAACCGAAACCTGCAAACTCCATGCTCACTGACCAGAGGTGAGAACAGTATGTCATGATCTAAATGTTTTAATTGTTAATCAGTCAATATGGGTCAGCTAAAGCTAAAAAAAGCTCTTCTACTGTATTGATTGATATTCACACAAGTCTGAGTAGACAGAAGTGTACAAGTGAAGCATGTGCAATTTGAGTGAAACATATGACGCAAGTGCGAAGAGAATGTAACTGGGTCAAAAACATCAAAATGAAAAAGAAGGAAATTCAGTGGGTCTTTGAATTGTGTATTTGTGGTTTCCAGGTGGATTAAAGGCAGATGGAGAGATGGAAGCTGAAAACTGCTTAACCTGTTTACTTTATGCTTTCTGCACAAAACCCTGACCTGCAAATAATCTTGGTAAAGCAGAATACATTTTATAATGTCCATTCTTGACACTGGCGACATGGTGGCTTAGTGGATAGCACTGTCACCTTCCACCTTCAGGGTCCGGGTTCGATTCCTGCCTCTGTGTGCTTGGAGTTTGCATGTTCTCCCTGTTCTTTGGGGGTTTGCTACCACAGGTCAATTTAGACTTGAACAGAAAATAGGTTGTAAAACATTTTCTTACAGTAGGGTTAGCGTTTGTATTTGTGTGCTTACTGTAGATCTTAGTACCTTGTGTTAAGACAATATATTTTAAATAATACATATAACACGTTCCATTCTGAGAGCTTGTTCATAATTCCAATTTGTTCGTAAGTCCAACAAACATTGTCTAGGTACTAGGATACTAACACAATTGGCTACACACAGTATATTACAGTACAATGTTCCCTTTCAAAAGCGACACTCGATGCTGCATGAAAATGCTATGGGAACGCTCTTAGCGTGACCGGTTGTTGAAGCTGTTGTGTCAAACACGCCAAAAATTTTGGTATATATAACCTCGGTCAGGTGACGTCATTTGATTAGGTGCACCTGGAGGTTATAAATAGGCATGAACCGGAAACATC
>JAOVVA010096773.1:0-12154 GCA_028565275.1 Leiocassis micropogon | reverse complement strand
ATAGGAAAAAGAGGCTACAATTTGCATGAGCTCACCAAAATTGGACAGTTGAAGACTGGAAAAATGTTGCCTGGTCTGATGAGTCTGTTGAGACATTCAAATGGTAGAGTCAGAATTTGGCGTAAACAGAATGAGAACAGGGATCCATCATTCCTTGTTACCACTGTGCAGGCTGGTGGTGGTGGTGTAATGGTGTGGGGGGATGTTTTCTTGGCACACTTTAGGCCCCTTAGTGTCAATTGGGCATCGTTTAAATGCCACGGAGTACCTGAGCATTGTTTGTGACCATGTCCATCCCTTTATGACCACCTTGTACCCATCCTCTGAGGCTCACCTTGGGCAGACCACCTTCTTGATCACTTCTGCCAGGTAAGTATCCACAAATGTGCCCTTTATGGAACAGTGTCAAGAAGAAAGCCGTTGTTAAAAGAAACCCATAAGAAGTCGCATTTGCAGTTTGCGACAGGTCATGTGGGGGACACAGCAAACGTGGAAGAAGGTGCTCTGATCAGATGAGACCAAAGTTGAACTTTTTGGCCTTAATACAAAATGCTATGTGTGCTGGAAAACTAACACTGTGAATGGTCGTGGCAGCATCATGTTATGGGAAAATGAATGGAGCCAAATACAGTGCAATCTTAGAAGAAAACCTGTAACCCAAATGCACGCCACACTTTTAAGATATTTATTTGTAAAGAAATTTGAAAACCATTTATCATTTTTCTTTCACTTCACAATTATGTGCCCCTTTGTGTTGGTCTATCACATAAGATCCCAATAAAATACATTTACATTTGTGGTTGTAAGATGACAAAATGTGGAAAAGTTTAATGGTATGAATACTTTAATCAATAATACTTTCAAAGTGTGTATATATACGGTACACACACACACATATGCAGTTTTGGAGTTGCTCTGACCCAGTTGTCTACTCATCACAATTTGGCCCTTGTCACAATAGCTACAGTTACAATATTTCATTACTATGGCACCTGGAAGTGGGTGGGATATATTAGACATCAAGTGAACATTTTGTCTCTAAAGCTGACGTGTTGGAGGCAGAAAAAATGGGCAAATGTAAAGATATGTGGGATGTTCCCTGGATGCAGTGGTCAGCACCGAGCAATAGTAGTCCAAAAGGAAAATCAAGGCTCAGTGATGCACATGGGGAGTGAAGTTTAGTACAATCCAATAGAAAAGCAACTCTGTCTCAAATTGCTGCAAAGGTTAATGCTGAGGTTTACTGTGACAGGCTGCAAAATGCCAAAGTTTGTTTATGTAACAACCTCAGCAGCAACCTCATTTCCCCTCTCATCTGTTCCAACCACTCAGCATTCAGCATCAGCAGTATACTAATCACCGGCCTGATCATCTGTCATCATACTGTATGCACCTGTTTCTCACTGGGTCATTCCTTGAGTTAGCAATTGAAATACTATCCTCTGAATCTGCTCCGGTACAGGGACTGGACTAAAATTGAGAGTTGTAATGACATGGGTCTCGTGAGGGACAGATCCTCAGGGATATGCATCGCACTGCTCAGAACAAGCCTACAGATGGCTATGAGAGCAATTGTTCCAAAAATAGGGCCAAGTTCAAGTCAAAGACAAAGACAAGTCCAAAGCAAAGACAAAGAAAAATCAACATGAAAAAACAATGTGAAAAGATAAAAAGAGAACAAAGGTGTTATTAGAAAAGCAAAAGAGGTGAGTAAAAATAAAATAAGTAAAAAGACAAAAAAGAAAAAAAGAAAACTAGAATATTGTTGCCATTGGTTTTCATTTGTGTTCTCTTTAAGTTTAAATTTAATAAACCCACGTTATTTCAGAATGGGAAGATCTTCCCGAAAGCGAACATAACCACTTTCACACACTCACATAACACTGACCCCCTTCAAAACCATGTACAAGGGCTTTACATTCATTATTACATAGCGCGGTGCAGAAAACAAAGAAAGGTCTGGTTCTTTTGAGACAAAATGGGAAGAAATGATGGTGTTAAGACTTTTGCCCAGTACTGCATATGGTAACTTTTTCAAGAAAAAGTCTTGAAATTTTTAATTTACAAGTACGTCAAAGAATGCACTATAAAAGGTTAAGTAGTGGAGCAAAGGCATTAGAGGGCTATGAGAGAAGTAACCATGACAAATCCATGCCTACAACAGACAATACAATAGAGACAAACCGCATCATAGAGATAACCCACATGGAAGCTTTCTTTCAGTATTGCAGAGAATTAAGTAGCATTGGATATGTAAGCCTCAAAACTTAACAAGCAGTGGCTTAGTGGTTAGCACTGTCACCTTGCACCTCCAGGATCTGGGTTTGATTCCCGCCTCAGGTCTGTGTGCATGGAGTTGCAATGTTCTCCCCATGCTTGGTGGGTTTCCGCCATGTATTCTGGTTTTGTCTCACAGTCCAAAGACATGAAGATTAGACTAATTGTCATTCCCAAATTGCCTGTGGTGTGTAAATGAGTCAGTATGTATGAGTGTGTGCCCTGCAATGGGATTGACACCTCATCCAGGTTGTACCCCACCTTGTGCAAGTTTACTAGGATAGGCTCAAGGCCCACTGTGACCTTATTCATCTATATAGACAACATATAGAATAATAAAAGTAAGCATTGAAATGTAACTAGTTTCATTATTTAGTCATGCCAGTTGCTTATACAGTTTGTAAATAAAAATTTGATATTTAAAAAAAAATAACCTTTAAGGAAACACACACCAATTAGCCATAACATTGAAACCCACATATGTTAACACATTAATGTTGATCACCAATTGGTAGATATATATATTACCAGTCAAAGGTTTGGACACACTTTCTAAATCCGTGGTCCTTTTTTTCTTTCTAAACTGTAAAACACCACTGAAAGCATAAAACATATGCAATTATCTCCTGACAGTTGATATTGAAATGTTTCTGATATTTATGCTCTGTAAAGACTTTATAACAGATCCAATTTGAGGTGCTATTATAGGTGATTTTTGAGGTTGGTAATTCTAAATGAACTTCTCTTCTGCATCAGAGAAACTGTAGTTTTGGTCTTTCTTTCCTTGGAGTAAGGGCACTTAAAGCTCATAGAGTTTGCTGCTTAGTCTAAGCCCATAGAAAAACCAATGCAGCAGAACTCCTAGAACACTAGAACACCCAGTGCACTACAGCCCACTGCACATGGGGCCCAGCAGTCAAAGTGCCCACTGCCGCAACACTGGTCTCAGAACTCCTGAGATCCCAATCTGCCAATCAAAGAATTCTGTTCCATGAAGGCCCTACCCTGCAAGCCATAGAAACCACAGGATCTGCCACCAACTTCCTGGTGACAGACAGCACAGGAAAACCTAGAGCTCTTTTGGAGTCATGCCCCCAGGGTAACCTGGTGGCACAAGAGCACAAGAACCCACGTAACACTGGGCATAATATTTTGCATAATGTTATGGCTAATTGTTGCATTTCCTTAATTTTGTGTATTTATTGTTTATATTTATAGCCCTTTATGTCACACAATAAATACATACATATACAGCACACTGAGACAGATTCTTTCAACCCAACTTTTATCCTGTTCCATATTGTGAACAGATCAGCCTTTTTATTTTCATTTTTCATTTTCACCTTAAAAAGAAAGGCTTTTCCTGCAATTTTCACATACGAGTACCATTTGTCTTTGCTATGTGTTTGAATTCGGTGTTTGAGCCTGAGCTTTCAGTATCTCAAGCTCCCTCTTGGCCCAGTGTATTAGTACAGTCCCTCATCACAGTATCTCACCACTGCACAAACACTTTCACTCCTCTCGAGCAAATTTATACAGCGCAGACACGTTGAGTGCCTACTCAATGTTTCATGTACACCCCAGAAAACCTTTGAAGATCCACTTCAGGCAGTACATCATCATTTCTCTCTAAGTTTATAGTAGTTTGGAGACTTTGAGCAGCCACTGCGAACTCAGTCAAAGAGGCCTTCGAGATGATCCGGCTATTGTCGCCTTTAATCTGGCTGCTCATGTTGGCCATTTGAATCTCTGTGGGAACTGCAAGATGTCCTAAAAACATAACTCAATGCAGCTTGCTTCATTTTGGTGAAAAATGGAAGATTTTTGAAGTGTGACATAAATGGCCCATCCTGAGGCAGGTAATAACACACTGTGTGTTCTCTTAGCACTGAGATATATGTGGCGGTCTGGGAAAACTTGACAGATGTTGCTGTTCCAAAGAAACAGCCGAGAGTGCTGAAAAACCATGAAAATACTTTTTGGGTATGTTTACATTAAGGGACCATACATACATTTTAATACAATTTTCTATTAAATCTTTCATATGTATTTCTTCTTGCAAAGTGTATGGTGTGAAAGGAGTGAGTTTAACAAATTCAGTGTTAAAAAGGTCAGTGTCAGTCTATGTAAGTGTGGATAGCTATACAGTCCCATTTTAGTTGTATTTTCCAACTCGCTGCGGGGTTCATAAGTATTGGAACAAAATTGTTTAGGGTCATCTGGTCTCCCCTGTACACCACCACATCACATTTGAAATTAAACACTCAAAATGTGAACATAGTCAAGACTTTCAGCTTTAACTTGAGAGATTTGACAAAAGTGTGTTACTAATAGTTCCTTACTATTCAGGAATTACAGGAACATAGCTTAGTCAAATCCCTCTGAATTTTTCATTGTCCTCTATCTTTTAACAAACAGCACATTTCTGAAGCTGAAGCAGGAACAGTAAGAACTTCTGGGAATACTTTATCTACATACTTGTATAAAGAAATATAGGGTACATTATCCTTATTTGAACTATTATGAAATATCATTCCACTACCGATTTCACCTATTTAAGCTCAGATGTCAACTGAATAAATAATCTTTCTATAAATATCATTAGCATTGCTATATACACAATTCCTGTACTGCTAAGGATGTTATTACACACAAAAAATGTAATAAAGAATGCATGACCAAACTGCTTCACTGCAAAATAAAAATAGTCTGTATATAGTCCGTAATACTCTGAAAGCTTGATAATTGGTCTAACAAAATTCAACAAAATGTGAAGAAAATCAGACAGAATGACAGAATTTAATTCAATTACAATATAAGAGAAAGTGTACCTGAACAGTTATGCCCTGTATGCTGCATCTCCAATGTCAGACTATTTAAGATTGGAATTGAGTGACTGCAATAGATGTGTTAAAAACTGGTAACAGGAACAAAACCTGAGACTATAGAGACTTTAATACTTATATTGTACTTTGATTACATACACAGTATGTTATCAGAAAGCAGCAGAGCTCTTTATAATCATTTTATACAAATGTAATCTACAATAACACAAAATAGCATTCTCCACGACCTAGTTGCAATATAAAGTACAGTGATCAGACATTATAATGCAAAAAGATTATGCACAGTAATGGGTGCCCATGATCCGGTAACCAGTTTACTGGTATATAATCAGTAATCAGTGTTAATGGCATGGATGATCCAGTTAGTATAGAAAACTGGCAATATTATGATACAAGTTAATGATATGATTATTATGATAAACCTAATAATAATAATAATAATAATAATAATAATAATAATAATAATAATAATAATAATAATAATGTAAATGTCAGTTTTGGAAGTGTCAAATTAATGGCCTGTGTTAAGCAAAGAAAACAACCAAGAAGGTTTAAAATGACTGGAATTACTCAACTTCACAAAAGAAATGTTGGAAAAAAGGAAATAGAGATTACAAACACTTGAGGTTGCATCATTAAAGGCAGCCATGAATAATATTGAAAGTAAGAGCATTTCTACACACACAATATGAAGAGAACACAATCTTATGAAAAAAAAAAAAATCACCAATTTGCTAGAGCGATATGCGCATCAGGGTTAGATGGGAAGCGCATGAAGCGATGCACCAATAATGCATAGTGGCCACTGTACAAGCCTCTGGAGGCTGTGTTATGATCTGTTGTTATGTCAGTTGTTCAGGTCTAGGCTCAGCATCCTTATATTGCAATAAAATAAAGTCAGCTGACACCTTAATGTACTGAATGAGCAGGTTATCACATCTATGGAGTTTTTCTTCCCTGATGGCATGGGGCATATTCCAGGACTAAACTGTAAAAACATTGGTTCTGGGAGCATGAAGCATTTTCACACATGAACTGGACACCACAGTGTGTGCTGTAATTTAAGTAAAAGTTTAATTAAATGCAACGTTTTTTGGCTAGTGCCTCTTAAAGTGACAGAAATTCAATTCAATTTGATTTGTATGGTGCTTTTAACAATTGTCATTGTCGCATGCTGGCTTTACACAATCAAAAGAATTATTTAAGTTTGTATGGAATGTGAATGTTTATGAATCAAAATGGTCAGATAGTCCCGGATGTGCAAGCCGAGGGCAACGGTGGCAAGGAAAAACTCCTTGAGATGGCAATAGAAAGAAACCTTGAGAGGAACCAGACTCAACAGGGAACCCATCCTCATCTGGGTGAAAATGGGAGAAATCAATTTCACCATGTGTTTCACTGTTAGTATAAAATAAAGATTACAAATTCACCAGATAAACTTATGCGTTAAGATATTTGACGACATGAAAGACTTTCCACAGTGGGAGCACATAAACGGCTTCTCTTCCATGTGAACATGCTGGTGTCGTTCACAATTATGTCCATCACCGAACCTCTTTCCACATTCTGAGCACTGATATGGCTTCTCTCCCATGTGGATATATTGGGGTGAGCGCAGGCCGATTTGCTGGGGAAAACATTTCCCACATTGTGTGCAGTGATGTGGCTTTTCTTCTTTGTGAATAATCAGGTGTAGTTTAAGATTGTGCCCGTCACTAAAACTCTTCCTACATTGTGAGCACTGATAGGGCTTCTCTCCAGTGTGAATGCGCTGGTGTATTTGTAGACTGGCTTGATAACCAAAACACTTCCCACATTCAGAACAGAAAAATGGCGTCTGTCCTGTATGAACATGCTGGTGTCTTTTAAGATTATGCCTGTCTTTTAAACAGTTGCCGCATTTTGAGCACTGAGGGCTTCTGTCCTGTGTGAATGCGAAGGTCTGTTTGTAGACTGGCTTTTTCACCAAAACTCTTCCCACACCGTGAACAGCCAAATGGCTTTACTCCTGTGTGAATGCAAAGGTGCTCTGGCAAATGATTGTGTTGATTAAAACCAGTCCCACAGTATGAACACAGATAGTTTTTCTCCTGTATGAATGAGCTGATGTTGCCGTAGAGAATTGCGACGCCTGAAATTCTTCCCACACTGCGGACAGTAATACGGTTTCATGTGAACTGTTTGGTGTCTTTGAAGATCAATTTTGCGAGTGCACCTTTTTCCACAGGACGGACACTGATGAGGCTTCTCTTCCGTATGAATGCTTGGCTCTAGTTTAAGAATAGTTTGCTGAGTGAAACTTGTTCCACACTGAGCTGTAGACAAGTCTATCCTTTCACTACTCTCTGTGAATTCATCTTTCAGGGTATCAGTGCAGGGTTACCAGGTGCTATTTTTCTCTGAAAGAGAAAAAAAATCTTTTAATTCAGACCCACAATGGCTTTAAAACTAACAAAAGAAGAATGAACAGAAATCATTCTAGTGTCCACAAAACAGCATATTTCACTTAGGAGTTGCTGCTGAACTTTATACCATTTCCTTGGACCTTACTTTTTTACTTTTGGGCCAACTTGTACTTATTACATAGGATTTCTGGTTTAATTGCATAAATATGTTTGTACTATCTAAATAAATCATTTTTGCTAGCTAATTAAATAATTATAATATATACATACTTAAATACTAATTTTGTCCCTCTTTGGAAAGAACATGGACATAATTTAGCAGATGGTGAAAAAAATATATAGACATAAAAAGTATCTAAAGTAATCTGGCTATTTCAAACTATGGGTTAGTTAAACCTAATGTGTTTGTTATACATTTGTCATGGTTTGTTTTCCTTTATTTTTGTCCTCTCCCGTCTCCTTCGTTTTTTTGCTTCTTGCCTGACATTTTGTCATAACCCTTGCTATTTAACAACATGCCATAAAACATCAGCCCACAGTAAGTAACTAACCTTTTTCACGTAGGGCCAGGCAGGTTTGGACAGCTTTTTTCCTCTTAATGAATGGAATAATCAATGGGGTATTTTTATCTTTGTGAAATATTAAAATTATTTTGATGATCTCAATCATTTAAGTGGGGCAAATATGCAAAAAAGAAAAAAAAAATATTTGGAATTGTTCATATCACACTCTCACTCACACATTGTCTATACCACTTTATCCTGTATACTGGGTCGCTGGGGGCCTGGAGCCTATCCTAGGAGACTTAGAGGACGAGGCGGGGTACACACTTGACAATGTGTCAATCCATCTCAGTGGGTCATTTGGGAATGCCAGTTGGCCTAATCTGCATGTCTTTAGACAATGTGAGAAAACTGGAGTACCCCGAGGAAACCCACTAAGCATTGGGAGAACATGCAAACTCCATGAGTTGCAAACTCGATTCAGGAATCTAACCTGGCCAGGAATCGATCCCAGGAATCAATCCCGGATCGATAAGATCATTAAACCAAACTAGGTTTTGGGCTCCCCTTGTGCCACTAGGGCAGCTCTGGCCCCTTGTAGCATGGCTCCATGGGATGCAGGGTGGGGCCTCCATTGGTACAACTAGCTTGTCCAATGTATTCATGTGTGCTCTGACTGGGATCTGGGGAGTTTGGAGGCCGGGTCAATGGCCTTGAGCTCTTGGTATGCTGGGCCCCATATGCACAGGGCTGTGGTCCAGTCGGTGTTCTGGTACCTTTCTATTGTGACCAGAATTAAATTTGTTCAACAATTTGTGCTCCCTGCAGGCATTTGTTTTGAATGCTCATGAACGTGTTACCATTTATTTATTCAACATTTATTCTGTGAAAACTGTCAATGTCTGCAAGTGACAATACTCTTGGTGCCTCCAGGAGGTAGCCAAAATGCACACTGAATTGTATTTAATAGGGAAAATGCTCTTGACATCTGCAATCACTTTCTACTCCCAAAGGCAAAACCTGTCTCTAGACAGGAGAGCCACCTTAGGATGCTGCCCAAATACTCGAACAATTGGCAGTAACCTCCAAAAAACACACTGAAGAATCCTTACTGGACACAGGTGCAGGTGCATTATCAAATAATGGGGCAATAGGGAAATGGGTTTAATACATACCAAAACTTTTAACATGAATGCTGGGTTTAACCACAACATGCCATGGTTAGTCACTAATTTAGACATAGCATTAATTCACCGATGTGTCTGGTTGTGATTATAAAAGTAAATAAATAAAAGATTACATATAATCAATGCACTTCCAGCAAAAAATCCATTAATTTTCTCATGCCAAAACTATGCATCACATTTCTGCCGCATGACTGGCATTACTCCTGACCTCCTTACTCGGGTAAATGGCCACCCAAAAGATTTTGATATTTGCAGGTGAGCCCATCTGGGTAAGGTGGATAACCTGATTGCACAAACTACCCTGTGGATACCACCTGAAGAAGGGGCATATACAGTAGTAGGCACTAAGTGAACATTTCGTCCCCTGAAGTTAATGTGTTGGGAGTAGGAAAAATGGGGAAGCAACGCTGACAAGTGCCAAACTGTGATGTCTACAGTAGATAAGTGGGTCAGAGCATCTCCAATACTGCCGCTCTCATGAAATGTTCACACTCAGCAGTGGTCAGGACCTACCAAAAATCTGATCCAATAGCAGAGCTACTCTAGCTAAAATGGTGAAAAAGATTAATTCTGGTTCAGAGAGAAAGGTGTCTGGGTGCCCCTGCTGACCCATGTCCACCTGCAAAGGTGCCTACAGTGGGCGTGTGAGCATCAGAACCAGAACATGTAGTAAAGGAAGAAGGAGGCCTGGTCTGATCAATTACATTCCCTTTTTACATCAAGTGGATGGCTGGGTGCGCATGCTGCTTAATATTCAGGCAAAAAAGAAAGAAAAAAGGTCCAGAAACTGCTTGGTTCTCCTGCTGATTTTTAGACAGCAGAAACCCATTAATAGCTTGTGTTGTGTTTCACCCGGTAAATTCATACACTGATTTAAAACATAGTTTATAATAGAATGATTGAGACTCTTCACTGTGAGCAGATGACCATTTTCCAGGCTGAATGAGCTGGAAGGTTTTTTTTTTTTGTTTTTGTTTTTAGATTACATTCAACACTAAAACTCTTTCCACAATGTGAGCAGTAATACAGCTTCTGTCATGTGTGAATGATTCGGGAGGACTCAGGTCTGTAAAACATGATGAGCAGTACCATGGCTTCTCTCCTTCATGAACAAGCTCATGGTTTTTAAGGCTACTTAAAACTGTTTGATAATTTTTTCTTATAATGTCTTACAATGATTGACTGGATTTAAATTGTACCAATTGGCATAAATGTAAGTTACTGCACTTTTATATGTGGATTATGTTGACTAGTTAACAGCTTTTTATTTTAGGTAGATTCATTAAAATATAAGTTTAAACCTGGTATGAACATGGGGTCTAAAGTAATCAGTACACAAGTTCGCGGGAGACAGCTGCTGCATTTTCTGGTCATTTCACAGGCTTTAAATCCATTTTTACTGACCACTTGTGATGCCATAACATGACTGCTAGTCCCACCATTACTTGGCTAACATGAAAAGGGTTTAAACTCAATTACCACTTCACTAGTAATACCCATACTTGCACAATGGTTATAAAGGCATGCATATCCTTGTTAAGTCCAATGAGAATAGAGGCAATGACTGGAGCTTTTATATGCTTAGTGACCTCATACACTCGTTATACAGGAACATGAACTGAAACATGCTGAGATTAGCTAACCTGAGAAAGACTGCTAGTCTAGATGGAGTACCAGGGAAAGTAGTTAAAACATGCATGAACCAGCTTTCCAAGATCTTTTCCTAACAGTAGCTATTGTTCCACCTTGTCTAAAGTCAACTAAAAGGATTCCTATAAGCCAATAATTAGATTGAAAAACCACCCAAGAAAAAAGGCTATTCATAGATTACAGCTCAGCATGTAATACAATCAATCATTCCAGATATACTGGATGACGAACGGTTTGACCTAGGCCTGTTCTTATCTATCTGCATCTGGACAAAGGATAAAATTTGTCCATGACCTATCTTCTACCTTTACACTTACTACCTTCGCACAGCAATGTCTAGTGCCAGTGCCGAGTCCATTACTCTATGCTCTCTACACCTATGGCAGCACCCTAACTCATCTCAACAACACTTCTGTATAATTAAACTCGCAGATGATACCACGACTGACCAAATCACAAACAGAAAAGGGTCGGCTACAGGGATGAGGTCCAGAAATTGTCTGTGTGGTGCTGACTAATCAGCCTGACACTGATTCCTTCAGAAAGCATAGTGCATACCCAGCTCCACTTTCCATCAATAAGGATGCCTTAAAAGCCCTGGACCTATCCTGGTCCGCCATCACAACTGCAGTCATCAAGACAATTACACTTCCTGAGCATGCTCAGAAAAAAACTGCTTGGAAAATAAACTGCTGCTTTTGTTGTTCTACCACTCCATCAAAAGTGCTCTGGTGCACTGTATCTCTACAGCAGACAGGAGAGCTATGTACAGAGGGTCTTCAAAACCACACAGAAAATTAACTTGTTCTCTATTTTTTGTCGCCTCTACAGAGCTAAAAACATTCTGATAGATTTTTCACATCACAGGACATCACCTGTTTGACATGTATTCATCTGGCAGGTACTACAGGACCATCAAAGCACGGGCAAATAAACTAAAGACAAAAGAGATTCTTTTCCCAGGGCCATAAATGCCCTTGAAACTGGCAAGCACTAAATGAACCTCCATGTGCAATATAACTGTCATATATTCATTGTGCATGGCTTAATATGAAATAACTACATACTAGGCCTGATTGGTGGATTGCTGCAGAGATGGTTGTCCTCCTGGAAGGTTCTACTCTCTCCACAGAGGAGCTCCGGAGCTCTGACAGAGTGACCATCGGGTTCTGGGTCACCTCCCTGACTAAGGCCCTTCTCCCCTGATCGCTCAGTTTAGATGGCCGGCCAGCTCTAGGAAGGGTCCTGGTGGTTTCGAACTTCTTCCACTTACGGATGATGGAGGC
>JAOVVA010096712.1:0-12155 GCA_028565275.1 Leiocassis micropogon | reverse complement strand
ATTTAAGTGTGACAAACATGCAAAAGAATAAGAAATCAGGAAGGGGGCAAATAGTTTTTCACACCACTGTATATGTGCAGACAAAAACCATTATATTTATACTTATAGCTGTTTTATTAAAACATTATTGAAACTTTATGCATGTTTAAGAATTATACACACACTTTTACTTTTTCGGTGTGCTCTGATTAAGGAAACTCCAAGATTAGATCTCATGTAAATCTCTTCTTTGTCTCCTAGACTCCTTTCGACTTGAATGAGATTTTATCCATTTTCTCAATTTTCTCAAATGTGCCTCAAATAAGGCTCAGTACCTCTAAATCTCAAAGATACACCCAAAGTAGACAGTGCTTGTAAACTGTGCATTTGGGTTGGAGGGTTAGTAGGCTGGATCTTTGAAATGTGAAATTAATATAAAATAAGATAAATCTAAACATTGTGTTAAAGGTCATATATATTTCTTGTTAGTTGTGTATAATAGACCACTTTTGTGCTGCAGGTAATGTGGCCCGCTCCGCTGGCTACCACCACAGGTATATTTCACGCCTGTGAGAAACACTGCAATGTGCAAATTATTTGAACTTTCTGGTTTAGAATTGCAAAAATAAAGTACCCAAGGAAGTTTCTCTTTTAATCAACCATGTATTCAATGAAGATTAGTAGGTATGTAGGTAGGTAATGACTAAACTCCATTACAAAATTGCTTTGTAATGGATAAATGTTTTATTTTGAAATTTATCTTTATTTAAAAAAAAAAAAATCCAACCACCAGTTATATTATCGTACAGTACACTCAGGTGCCCCTAGTTGATCAACATGCCTAACCTTTTACAAATGTGTATTACACCCTAATAAATTTATTAAAATTAAACTAGCAAAAGTAAACTTTTCCTCTTCCATGCCAACTGCGATGTTATCATTCCACACGCGATTCCACCAGAGAATAACATCACGTCATTAAACCGCAAGGAAGTCGTAGTTTTAATGACGTACAGAACACAATGCCTCAGGAAATCCGATCTGTCTGTTTATCTGACAATCACATTAGCACATATCTGATTTATGTCTGATTTATTTCGACATATGAAGGAGGCCTGAAACCAATCTCGAAATATCGGAATGCATGCGTTTTTTTCCTGTTTCCTGGACATAGAACATATCCAATACGTGTCACATATGAGCAAAAAATCGGAATTGGGTCACATTTAACTGACAGTGTAAACATAGCTTTAGAGAAATGTGCAGGCCATTGCTAGGCCCCGGTGTCAAGTCAGCAAAAAACACGCCACCCACGATGCCTGCCGCAGATCAAATGAAGAAGACGACCAACGGTGAAGGTTGGTTTTACTTTTTTGCACCAAATTTAAAATGAAGTGCTTAGTTATTATTGACAAGTAGTCAGAATGTTAAAAAACGTTAAAGTTAAAATTACGGAGTCTGTGATAAAAAACATACATTTTAGCTGAAAATTACACAGCTTAGGTTTGTTCTTAAATTGCAAAAGAAATGTAAATGCTACCTGTGGGTGGTTTAACATGTGGATCTAAGTAACTAACACTAGTGAGGCTGAAAGTTAAAGTTATTGTTTTGTTTATTTGTTTGTTTTTTAATGGTAAAAATCAGTCAGCTGGTTACAGTAATATTGCTAGGCTGGTCCTAAGTTAACCAGTGTAGTTTGACATTAAGTTACTTTTTAAAGTTTTTTTTTTTTTTTTTAAAGACCAATATGTTTGTTTGTGGAATGGTTATCTTGGTAATTATATACACTTTACTTTAACTGGGTCATTTTCAGAAGCATGCCACCTCAGAAACCTTTGAGGAGAACAATCTCAACAATAAAACTGCAGGAGAATGTTCCGGAATCTCTTTCTGCCCCACATCATCAGTCAGGTAAGCACCAGCAAGCTCAAGCCTACATCTCAACCTTCAGACAGTTGGGAATGGAGTAGCTGAATGGTGTTTAGGTAAATGTCAAATGTTTTTATATTTTTTTGTTCCGTTAGATATTAAGCAGCTTCAGGAGTTGCAGACTTTGGACAAACTTGTTGGACATCCACCACAAGAGAAGACGGTGTGATGTGATGTAGCCGGTGAGAGAACTTTTTCAGCCCTGTTCCTTTAAAAATGTTTATCTCCTTTTTGACTGATTATTTTCACTGGAAGATTGCCACAATGCTGTGGCCTTTGTGTAACTCCTGTATAAATCATACTTTGAGTTGAGCAGTGTGACACTTAATATCTTTGTCAGGCTGTGTGACATTTTGTATCAGTATCATTTAGTTTCTTGATTTGCCAGATTTTGCTTGTGTCTATTATATTGTGTGAATTGTACATTTATTACACAAATTAAAACTGTATATTGTTGTAGGGTTTACATAATAATGACAACGAATGACTGTCGCATTGTCCACCAATAAGTGTAGACATTTTAATGTGGACACAATGCCCAACGCATTCTGCATCATTAATATGTTGTCAAACCCCTGGTGTGATCATTAAGATTTTCATCTTTTTTTTCTTTCTTCCTCTCTCCCCGTGTTGTTTACATGTGTATTAAAACACATGCCGTTTGTTTTGATCCTTCGCCATGTGCCCGTGTCTCTGTGACATCACCACCATCCCTCCCACTTCCTCTTTATTACTCTATCAAGATGATTTCACTCACCTATTCCCCTCGTTTTCGTTGTAATCCTTCACCCTATTTATTCCATCTTGTCTGTTGTCCTGTGTCAGATCGTTGTCCCATGTCGCTAGCCATATCGCCTGCCCGTTTCGTGTCCTGTCTAATCCTGTATGTGTAGTTTATTTTGGCTCCAAGCCAGTATCCTCCGGTTTAGTTTTTTCACCCTTTTTTCCCCCTCTCTCAAGGTGTTTTTGTCTTCTTTGCATCCAGGCTGGGTCCTGTTTTTCTTTTCTTAGTTTACGCTGCGCTGCAATTTCCCATCCCAAAGCTGGCTTGCTCTCGCTCTTCTTCGCGGCCGTGCAGTTCAGCAGACTTTGGCCCTATCGTCCCCTGCTGGCCGCCGAAGGAACTACGTCTCCCAGTCAAGGCCTTTTTCCTCTTCTGAGTGGTTTTTGTTTTTTTCTCTTTTTGGGACGTTGGCGCTCCTGGGTTTTGATTAAAAGAACAGTGCAGCTTGTTCCAGATTTTATTATTT
The DNA here is from genome assembly GCA_028565275.1 of Leiocassis micropogon. Lineage (NCBI taxonomy): Eukaryota > Metazoa > Chordata > Actinopteri > Siluriformes > Bagridae > Leiocassis > Leiocassis micropogon. The sequence continues at coordinate 8,997 of JAOVVA010096712.1, read as the reverse complement.
TTATTATTTTTTTGTTTTGTTTTTTCTGCCTGAATCAAGGCATCTCTGCAACAAGTGAAATATCGAAGGAGACCTGCACTTGTGTCCGTTCTGATTCGTTGACAGAACGATCTGACCAGCATGGATGCAGCAGGTCCAGACCCCATCAGATCAGCAGTGGCCCAACAGGGGGTGCTCCTAGGCCAGCATGAGACCCAGTTGACCAGCACCACGAGAGAGGTCGAGTTCCTCGCCAACCAAGTGGCAGACCTCACTGCGCGCATCCAGGAACTCCAGCGGGAAGGCGCTCAAGCAGGTTCTGCCCACCTCTCCTCATATCACGATCATAAACCCCGCTGCAACAACCCACCGGGACAGGGATTCTAACTCCTGCCGAGCCTTCCTGACACAATGTTCTGTAGTGTTCGCCCTCCAGCCACGCACGTTCGCGGCAGAAGAGACAAGGGTGGCATTTGTCTTGACTCTCCTTACGGGTAAAGCTCGTGAATGGGGAACTTCTGTCTGGGAGTTCAGAGCCCCATGTTGTCACTCATTTAACGAGCTTCGACAAGAGATGTTGAGGCTTTTTGACCGGTCTGTCAGAGGACAGGAGGCAGCGGACAAGCTTGCACGGCTTCGTCAGGCAGGTCGCTCGGTCATGGAGTTTGCCATTTAGTTCAAGACCTTAGCAGCCTTCTGTGACTGGAATGAGGCAGCCTGTCGGGCAATGTTCCGGGCTGGGCTCGAGGAGGACATACAGGACGAACTGGCCACTCACGACTTGCCCCGCGACCTTGAAGACCTCATCAACCTGGCACTCCACATCGAGGCTCGTCTCTGTCGTCGGCACCAGCGCTGGATGGCCCACTCCTCTAGCAGGGTGGAGGGTTCTCACTCTCCCTTGGTGACCGTTGACCTGCCAGAACCTGAACCCATGCAGGTGGGACGCCTCCGTCTAACACCCCAGGAGAAACAACTGCGTCTGATCAAGGGTCTGTGCCTCTATTGTGGCAAGCCAGGCCACTTTGCCGCAGCCTGCCCAGCAAAAGCCAAGGCTCACCAGTGAAGCGGGGGATCCTGGTGAGCGCTATTCCTTTTTCACAATCCCCCTCCTCTCGCACACTTTTATCTGTCTTAGTCCAGTATGGGGAGACTTCACAGTCATGCTCGGCCTTGGTCGATTCAGGGGGTGAGGGTAATTTCATGGACAGCTCGATAGCTGCACGATTGGGTTTTCCAGCTATTCCCTTGCCTGACCCTATCCCTGCCCGATTACTAAATGGGACCTTAATTACTACTGTCTCTCATCAGACACCCAAGGTTAGCCTAGTGGTGTCAGGCAATCACCGTGAGGAAACCACGTTGTACCTTCTGGACTCTCCTAGTGCTCCTATAGTGTTGGGGCATCCCTGGTTGGTACAACATGGCCCTCATGTTGATTTGTCTGGAAATTCTGTCTTGTCTTGGAGCCAAAATTGTCTTGCCTCTTGTCTTGGTCCTACCCCTTTTTCTGGTTCTGTTTGTCCTGTGTTGCAGGTGGAGGTTGCTGATCTGTCTGGGGTCCCGGCGGAGTACCACGACCTGCGGCTGGTGTTCAGCAAGTCCCGGGCCATGTCCTTGCCTCCTCGCCCTTAAGACTGTGCTATTGAGCTCCTCCCAGGCACTTCTCCACCCAAGGGTCACTTATATTTCCTTTCAGGTCCGGAAAGAGAGGCCATGGACACATATTAACGAGTCCCTCAAAGCCGGCCTCATCCGTCCCTCCTCCTCTCCTGCGGGTGCGGGGTTCTTCTTTGTCAAGAAGAGAGATGGTTCCCTCCGTCCTTGTATTGATTATCGTGGGTTGAATGACATTACCATTAAGAACAGGTATCCCCTCCCTCTTATGTCTTCAGCTTTCGAACTTTTGCAGGGAACCAAGGTCTTCACCAAGCTTGACCTGCGCAACGCTTACCACCTTATCCGTATTCGGGAGGGAGATGAGTAGAAGACAGCTTTCAACACACCCATGGGACACTTTGAATACCGAGTCCTTGCGTTTGGTTTAACCAATGCTCCTGCTGTCTTCCAGGCCCTGGTCAATGATGTGCTGAGAGACATGGTAAATCAATTTGTCTTTGTGTACCTAGATGATATCCTGATATTTTCTCCCTCTTTGCAGGTACACACACTGCATGTCCGCCAGGTGTTGCAACGGCTTTTGGAAAACCAACTATTTGTAAAAGCGGAGAAGTGCGTCTTCCATGCAAGGTTGGTTGAGTTCTTGGGGTTTGTGATTTCGGCGGGTGAGATCAGAGCCGACCCTGCTAAGATAAGGGCGGTAGCTGAGTGGCCAACTACTGACTCTCGGAAGGCTCTGCAGCGGTTCGTGGCATTCGCCAACTTTTATCGGCACTTCATCAGGAACTTCAGTCAGATGGCTGCACTCTTAACAGCGCTCACCTCTCCAAAGGTACTGTTTAAATGGAGTAATGAGGCCCAGAAGGCCTTTGATAAATTAAAGTCCCGGTTTGTCTCTGCTCCTGTCTTGTCTACTCCAGATCCTGAACGACAGTTTATTGTTGAGGTGGATGCTTCAGATGTTGAAGTTGGGGCGGTCTTGTCACAACGCTCTCTTCGTGATGGGAAAGTGCATCCGTGCGCTGCCTTCTCCCACTGCCTGAGCCCCACTGAGCGGAACTAGGTAATCGGGAGTTGTTGGCAGTCAGACTGGCTTTGGGTGAGTGGCGCCACTGGCTGGAGGGCGCAGTCCAACCATTCATGGTCTGGACCAACCACAAAAATTTAGAATACATCAATTCGGCCAGGAGACTAAATTCTAGACAGGCCCGCTGGTCCCTTTTCTTTAGCCATTTTAATTTTACACTCTCCTACAGGCCTGGGTCTAAAAACACCAAACCGGACTCCCTTTCTCACCTGTTTGAGACCCCCGAGAAGGAGGCCTCTATCGACATCATCCTGCCCAAGGGTGTGGTGGTGGCCGCACTCTCATGGGATGTCGAGAGGGAGGTTCAGGAGGCCCTGCGTAAGTGCCGTGTACCCAGAGGGGTTCCAGCGGGCAAGTTGTATGTCCCTTTGATACTGCGCTCCAAAGTCATCCAGTGGGGTCACTCATCCAGACTAGTTTGTCACCCAGGAGTTCGGAGGTTGCTGGCCTCCATCCGTCAGCGATTTTGGTAGCTCTCCATGACCAAGGATGTCAGGCAGTTCATGGCAGCTTGCTCAGTTTGCGCCCATAACAAGAGTTCATCTTCGCCTCCCGTTGGTCTGCTTCGCACATTACCCATCCCCGTCCGCCCGTGGTCACATCTAGCTCTTGATTTTGTCACTGGCCTCCCCGAGTCAAGGGGCAACATCGTCATTCTCATGGTGGTGGACCGCTTTTCCAAAGCAGCCCACTTCATCCCTCTTCCCAAGCTCCCCTCCGCCAAAGGGACTGCTCAGGTGGTGGTTGACCAAGTATTCCGGATTCATGGACGTCCGGTAGACATGGTCTCCGATAGGGGCCCACAGTTCATCTCTCAGTTTTGGAAGGAATTTTGCAGACAGATCGGGGCCTCAACGAGTCTGTCATCTGGATTCCATCCCCAGACCAATGGGCAGTCTGAGCGGGCTAACCAGGATTTGGAACGTGCTCTCCGCTGCCTGGCATTTCACAATCCGACCTCCTGGTGTCAACAGCTGTCCTGGGTAGAGTATGCCCACAATACTCTACCGGTTTCTGCTACAGGTATGTCGCCATTTCAGTGTTCTGTTGGCTATCAACCCCCTCTGTTCCTTTCACAGGAACCCGAAGCGGCAGTTCCATCTGCCTTGGCTTTTGTTCAATGTTGCCGGCGCACCTGGAGAAAAGCTAAGGAGGTCTTGGCCCAGGCTAGCAGACGGACCAAAGCCGCGGCCGATCGCCACCGGATTCCTGCCCCTAACTATGTTTCTGGTCAAAGAGTATGGCTTTCTACCAAGGACTTGCCTCTCAGAGTAGCCTCACGCAAGTTGCCTCCCAAGCTCATCGGCCCGTATCGGATCACAAAGGTCTTGAACCCAGTGGCGATTCGGCTCAAGCTTCCTTCCACGCTTGGTCGGGTACACACAGTATTTCATGTTTCTAGGGTTAAACCTGTGTATTCCTTCCCTCTTGCCTCTTCTGCTCCGACCCCCCCGACCCCCCGTCTAGGGGATGGCTCCCCAGTATACACTGTTAGGAGGTTCCGTTGCAGAGGTCGGGGTTTTCAGTACTTAGTGGACTGGGAGGGCTATGGTCCAGAGGAGAGGAGTTGGATTCCGGCCCGGGATGTTCTGGATCAGGCATTGGTCGAGGACCTCTGTCGATGACGAGGTGAGACCCTCCCTGGGGGTGCCTAGTGGCGCCCATTACTGTCAAACCCCTGGTCTGATCAAAAAAAATTTTTTTTCTTTCTTCCTCTCTCCCCGTGTTGTTTACATGTCTATTAAAGCACATGGTGTTTGTTTTGATCCTTCGCCATGTGCCCGTGTCTCTGTGACATCACCACCATCCCTCCCACTTCCTTTTTATTACTCTATCAAGATGATTTCACTCACCTGTTCCCCTCGTTTTTGTTGTAATCATTTGCCCTATTTATTCCCTCTTGTCTGTTGTCCTGTGTCAGATCGTTGTCCCATGTCGCTAGCCATATCGCCTGCCCGTTTCATGTCCTGTCTAGTCCTGTATGTGTAGTTTATTTTGGACCAAGCCAGTATCCTCCGGTTTTGTTTTTTCACCCTTTTTTCCCCCTCTCTCCAGGTGTTTTTGTCTTCTTTGCATCCAGGCTGGGTCCTGTTTTTCTTTTCTTAGTTTGCGCTGCACTGCAGTTTCCCGTCCCGAAGCCGGCTTGCTCTCGCTCTTCTTCGCGGCCATGTAGTTCAGCAGACTTCGGCCCTATCGCCATCGAAGGAACTACGTCTTCCGGTCAAGGCCTTTTTCCTCTTCGGAGTGGTTCTCTTCTTGGGACGTTGGCGCTCCTGGGTTTTGATTAAAAGAACAGTGCAGCTTGTTCCAGATTTTATTATTTTTATTATTATTATTTTTTGTTTTGTTTTTTCTTCCTGAATCAAGGCATCTCTGCAACAAATGAAATATCGAAGGAGACCTGCACTTGTGTCCGTTCTGATTCCTTGACATATGTAGTGTTTAGCTCTGGGTCAGAGGTGTATCGAATCTTTAACAATTCAGGTTAATTTGATTAACTGAATAAAAATTTATAATGTACACTTTATCGACTACCCATTCAGCGTTTAGCACAATTTACCAGTTCTGCTTATCACATGGCCAATGATGATAACACAAAATCAAGTATTTAGCAATTATGAGCAAGGTAACTTAAGATCTGGGCAAATGTTTAGACTTTAAAATACATGTCCAAGACAACAGTTCTTTATAAAGAAATGAGAATTTATTTGACTAATCTATGCCACATGAAACTACGCCACTTAAACACATGCACACACACACATATATATATATATACAAACAGTTTGGAAGGTGAAAATTAATTAAGTTCTTCTAGTATGGTTTACTAGATCAATGAAAGTCAAAGTCACAAGAGCAGAGTCTTTAATCTTACGGTTTAGTTATTGAACAAGCACCAACTTCAGCAAGGTATGCAGCTTTGTTCGTTTACTTGCGTTACATTTCGTTCACCTCCAGCGAAGTGAATCACGGCATTGCTAATTGGTTGGTGCGCTGTTGTAGAGATGACGTCTTTCGGGAAAACCCTTCGATGAGACGTTGGTTGCCTGGTTACTGATGGCTGCGTCTTGGAACATTTCCTGAGGGTTTCTTCGTTGCGGGACTTTTGCGGGAGTTCTGGCACGAAGTCTCGTTGAGAGTTCTTAAAGAGCGGATGATGCAAGCAGCGACAGCATAGCTCCCGCAAGGGTGGAAGCCCGAGCTGCTTGGAAAAGGTTGTAGATTGCAGTAGTGATGTTAACTTGACTGTGTTGTAGACTTCCTTAGGGTTTTTGTCCCTTTGGGGTCAGTCCGTCCCACGGGTGATTGGTCCAATTGGATGTGGTTGGAAGGCTTAGCCATGCCTCACGTGGCTCCCCCCTTTTGTGCATACCTTAGCCCGGTGTTTCGGCTGTCATGTGGGGCCCATCCGGTTGGAGTTTTTAATACCTTTTATAAAGTAATTTTGCATGAGCTCTGCTCATGCTACCAATTTCCCGTGTTCACCAACATTCTTTGAATAAAGCTTTAGATTGATATCAAACATTACATATCTTACCCACTCATTCCTACCTTTATCTAATAAAAGGGGTTTGTAAATGCTGATTACACCTTTTAAGTTATGCAGAATAATCAAACATACACACAGGAATAAAACATACTGAGTAAATATATGTTTATGCGTTTTGCCCTACTAGCACACTTTAAAGATGTTTAAAATAGTGGCCATGCTGTATGCTTCTTTGTTCATTGAAAAGCATGTGCTCTGGAGGTCAATGGGAGTGTCAAAGTGTGACTTGGTGGTTTCCTCCCAACTCAGGGTGAAGCTGTAAAACTGTCTGCTTTGTTTACCGGATCGCCGATTTACACCCTTGGTTTTGGGGTTTACTTTGAGGCACCTGGTCTTATGCCTTGTGAAGTTTCCTGCAGCTTCGTTTTACAGACACTCCTTTATGATTGCGGATCAGATAAGATTATCGGGATGGCGACATGCAGGCTGGGAGAGGGGCTCAGACGCTCCTTTATAATCGCGGATCAGATAAGATTATCGTGATGGTGACATGCAGGCTGGGAGAGGGGCTCTGGAATGTGATCAATTGACTGCTCTCTCTTTGGGAGCACTGTTCATCCCTACAATTGTATTTTGCACATTTAAGTTAACTCCATTATGTATTAATTTTTACGTCTGGGCTCGATTTACAAATTAGTGGTAATAGTAAACTGTAATATTTTTAATATTGTTAACTTGCTGGTTTTAATGTTGTGGTAGACAGAGGTCAGTATGGACACTGACTGGTCTCCGGTGGTGTTTGTGGCTCATAATTGTATGCTGTTAATTGGGGATTTTTGATATGTTCAATAAACCTAGAATATTTCTCTTTTGTGTTTCATGCATCTTATTTATATCTGCCTATAATGTCATTATGGTCTTATATAGCTCAATTGCATAAGCATATTATATCAAATTCAATATATTATGAGGTATATTGTTAAATATAAAAATATAAAATTATATATATATATATGTAAATCTTATGTAATTTTATATTTTTATATTTAACAATATATATAATATATATATAACAATATATATAACAGTATATATAATATACTATTTTTCAATATATTGTAATATATTAACACAATAGATTATTCGGTATATTGTGAATATATTTTGCAATATGAATATCTTTTCTGATAAGTAATAGTTAGTATCAGTTAGTGTAGCAACGAGAAATATTAATTTACCAGTAGATCAAAACACTAAATTATTTAATATATTGACAGTTAATATATAGAGAAATATATTTTCTTTGCGTAAGGGCACCACCTTGTGCCCTAAGTCCACTGGGATAGGCTCAAGACCTCCCATCACCCTGTACAGAATAAGTGATATAGAAAATGAGTGTGTGAGTGAGTGATCAATAATCCATCCTGTTTCGGTTTACTTTGATCCCCTCATGGAATGAGCTAACCAGCTTGACAAGTTTCTTCTCCTTCAAGAAGAAAATCTGATTTAGCACTAGTTATCTCAGAAAATATAATATCCTTTCAGAAGCCATGCAGCTTAGTCATGTAAAAGCTGAAAAGAACCATTCTGCTTAGCTGCTACCTTCATAAATTTCAGCAGTGTTTATTAGCCAAAGATTCCTGTGAAACCATTACATTCTACAAACTACTTCTGTTCCAAGCTCAGGATGGTAAAATAGCAGTTTGCCTTCAAATGATTTCCCAACACATAGAACCACAAGCACGTTATATATTAATATTCTCCCTTGTTCCACAGAATCTTATAAAAATTTGTAGCACAGTCCAAGAATATCTTGGCCTGACAAAGAAATCATAGCCTGATCCTGTCACTGCAAGGTAATTCATATCCTGTTGTACCCATTGCCTCCACATGTATTGAAAGCCCCAGGGTTGAGGTGTCAGGTAACATACCCGGTCTGTTATGAGAAGTTTCAGGAAGTATTCAATGAGGTCAAATTATGTGTTCTTCACCCCATAGACCTTGTGACTATGCCATTGTTTATTTTCTAATACTAGTCTTTTAAACTTGCATGGTATTGCTTGTCCTGCTCTGAAATCAAAACCATGAAGAATACATTGGTCAGATGCTGGAAAACCTTAGCCTTGGAAAAGTTAACTGCTGTAATTTTCACCAAATCCAGTCTCCACAGTACAAATGGAAAACAGCAGCTAATATGACCTTTGGCTTTAACAGACACTTGGTACTGCCATATGGCTTGGTTGGTGTCCCCTAAGTTCTTGTGGAAAAAAAACTCTCAGGACATTGGCAAATGCCCCACAATCTGTTCCCACAATCCATTTGCAATCACAATTGACTGATCTCGGCCTGTTTATGGTTACCTGTCTTATTGCGTTATTTGTTCATGAGGCCTTTCTTCAAAACTCAAAATCCTACATTTGCTTGTCTGCACTCATCGACGGTTATAAAAATATGATGAACTCAGACTAGAAGATTGTAGGAAAATTTTCACAGGAGGTGCTTTAAGATCAGGGGAGTACAAAGCATGAATATTCTCAAGAAATGCTCCAATGAGATTGTATATTGGCTGCACATTTGAAAATCATAGCATGATGTTGTACCTCTCAATCACAGCCGATGTGTGCAAGAGTATTAATGTGACATTTATGAGGCCTGCTAGAACAGACAGGAGTACTGTACTGTATCTGTTGCCAGTTCACTATGTGTGCATGTGTGGGTGTGCATGTGTGTGTGTGCATGTGTGGGTGTGTGTGTGTGTGTGTGTGTGCATGTGTGTGTGTGTGTGTGTGTGTGTGTGTGTGTGTGTGTGTGTGTGTGTGTG
>JAOVVA010096701.1:0-12156 GCA_028565275.1 Leiocassis micropogon | reverse complement strand
GACTGCAGTCACGAGTCCTCAGAGAACATCTGTCTGCATCAGCCGAGGACAGGACCGTCTTCATGGTAAAGTGGAACCGTCCGCAGTCACCACACGCATCCCAGACAGACCACACGGGGCATCCATGTGACAAGATGTCCAACCAGAAGAGGGACACCAGGACGAGTTAGACAGGTCCAGAGGACAGAGGGGGTCTGGATCATTGGCAGCTCAGGAGAGACATGTGTAGTGAGACAGAGAGAGAGAGAGAGAGAAGAGAAAGAGAGATAACAGTTAGGTCTGGTCACAGTCACACAATGTATAATGTGAATGTGTATTTAGTGTGTATATGTGTTAACATGTCTTTGAAGATGAGACACTAACGGTAAACAATAACACTTTAAAATGAGATGCAGTTAATTGCTGACATTCTTATGAGTACTTTTGGTACTAGACCTCTGAACGTGCACAGATTAGCACTGGTGATAAAACAAAAATAGTATTACATTTGAAGTGTTCATTTCACTGTGAACTTTTACAAGACAACTGATTCATTGTTTTCAATAATAAACAAATCGCTCTATATTATAATAAATAGGGATCTGAATAAGTGTGTCGATTTACTGAACCTAGACAAAATACATAAATAAATTAACTTAAAAAGGGGTTTGGGTTTTAAAAATAAAAGGCGGGGTAAAATAATTTTACGTTGGTGTATTGGTTAGCACTGTCTCGGGATCTCTGTGTGCATGGAGATGGCATGTTCTCCCCGTGCTTGGTGGGTTTCCTCCACATATTCCGGTTTCCTCTCACAGTCCAAAGACATGCAGATTAGGTTAACTGGCGTTCCAAAATATGTCTGTAGTGTGTGAATGAGCATGTGATTGTTGACCAGAGGTCCTACAACAGTTGAAAAATAGGAATAAATACAAGAGTCAACGATAACAGACTGTTGTTGGACTACAGGGGTTCCTAGATGGATGGATGGTGAGTGTTAAGATGTTTTGTGATTAATAAACAGATCACAGGTATGAAGGTCACCAGCAGGGGGCAGCTCAATGGTACAGGGATTTGACCTCATGATTATAGGTTTCTCAGCTCTGTATAACTGACTGATTTCCTTTTAATAAAGATATAAAATCCTGCGCTTCAGTCTCACAGTTACAGTATATAATATAAGCTGGAGCATGACTAAAGAAAAAGAAAATTAACAATAGAATAACAGAATAATAGTGTTCTGAAATGATTAGAGATAATAAAGTGTAAATGGTATAACGGTGTTTTAGCAGGGTGATGGTTCTGGAAAGAAGTTGGACCCGAACCTGAGAAACTGAGATCATGAATCAGAATTTCAGTTTTCATTTCCTGATATTTACATCTAGATGTGTTATGCTGTTTAAAACATTGCACCTGATATTTAAACCCAGCAAGTTTTCAGGTGATTAAAAATAGCAGAACATGTGACTGACAGGTGTTTCTTGTTCCCCAGGTGTGCCCTTATTCAATACCTTTGAATGTCTGCTCTTGGTCTGAGCCCTGTGTCTCACCTGTGAAGACTGCGATTGATTCTTAAAATGAATAAACCAAAATGAATGCCAGAGAGATGTCTATGGGGAAAAAAACAAGATCCACTGCAAAAATACAACCTTATGAAAAGGGAGAAGCCCACGGTGTACCGACGAGCAGAGCTGTAAGAGATGAGCCAAGGACCACCCTGGCACAGGAACGCTGTGAGGAACATCAGCTTCAGCGTCACTACAGTGTCTCTGCATCATCACTCAGTATCTAACTCCACCAGCAACACACTCACTGTTTATTACTCACATAGATATTGCTATATAGTATTTTATTTGTTTGTAGGTCTGTCTTTATGTGAATTATATTCCCTTTTTTAATTTCCTATTCTTCCCATCCTGTTACTCTAGCTGTGGAAATCTCCTGCTCCAGCAAAACATATATAATGTATTATTATCTACAGAGTACAGAGAAAACAGAGAGAGTGTGTGTGTGTGTGTGTTTGAGAGAGAGAATAAGTTAATCAGTAAGACCTCTATAAATTCAGGCTGTTGCTATGGTTACAGCATGCGCAGGACGTTGATTTAAACACAAGAAAAAACTAAAACACTTTGGTCTCTCTGAGTCCAAGGTCAAAGGTCATCCTCTCAGAGATGTAATTTTAACAGAAAATCAATCTGTGCAAGGTCTCAGATGTCATGTACACTTATGGTCCTGTGGTGTTTGTGTGAGTGTGTGTGTGTGTGTGTGTGAGAGAGAGAGAGAGAGAGAGAGAGAGAGAGAGGTGTGCTCATGAACTCCATTGCTTCACATAACACCTTAAATCTCAATGTGCAGCAAAGAAAGAAAGAAAGATAGAAAGAAAGAATAAAAAAAGATGAATGAATGTAGAACTCATTTTAAAGCTCAAAGAAGCAAAATTTAGGAAGAAACAAATGTTTAAAATAAAATAAAAAATGGAAAAAAATGGATAAACAAAAAATGAGAGAAACAAAGAGTGCAATAAAATATATTCTGTATGCATAAGGAAGAAAAGAAAAGCTCAATGTAAGAAAGATAAAATGAATTAATAAATTAAAAACAGTCAAATAAACAAAAACAAGAGAAAAAAAAGAAATGCTAAATGACAGGAACAGACTGCACGATGCTAATAACTGCCTGTAGGGGGCAGACTCACAACGCACACACTTCATTCCCACGTAATTAACAGAAACAAATGAATAAACATTGTGAATTAGAAGAGTTACAAAAGGGCTTGTCTCCTCTCCGCTCATCATCATCATCATCATCATCTCTCCTCAGCTCTCCTGTGTCTGCGCTCCTGAGTGTGTGGTGTAAAGAATTACCCGTCTGATGAAACCCTCACTCGTGCAATCAGGACAGAACGAGAGAACAGAGAGAGAGAAGTGCTCGGGTAATAAAGCGAGGGATGAGAGGAAAGTGACCAATCAGTGCTGTCTCGCTCTTACCACTAATCTCATCCCTCCATCTCTAGCTCAGCTTTTACCGCTAATCTAACACTGTGTGCGCCTGTGTGTGTGGGGATGGAGGAGGGGGGATGATATATACACGGGTAAGCGCTTATCGAAAGAAAAGAACAAAAAAATAATAAGGTATAGCAGCGTGTTATATTAAATCTCCTGCCTGAGTGAGCAGAGCGCCGGCATCACATGGATTCTACTGTACATGATGTTGGAGATTCTGCTCCATTTAGAATTGATCACATCACGCAAAGCCTGCAGATGTTTCAGGAGAACCTTCATGAAGCAAATCTGCTGCTCCACCACATCACAAAAGTGTTTGACTGGATTTAGATGAGGTGCCTGGGAAAGCCCCTGAATAACCTTGAACTCACCAAACGACCTTAGTGTAGGATTTAATAGCACAAAATTCACCTAGAGGGCATTCCCCAAACCAACACACCACATCCACCAGCCAGGACTGTTCACGCAAGGCAGGATGGGTCCATGGATTCACGCTGTTGACACTAAATTCTGACCCTTTGAGAGTTTCTGCAAGAATCCACACTATTCAAACAGTTCTATGTTTCGCCAGCCTTTAACTGTGCAGTGTTGGTGATCTTCTGCCTGCTACAGCCTCAGATTCCTGTTCTTGGCCCACAGGAGAGGAACCTGATGTGATCTTCTGATGTTGTAGCCCATCCAACCAAATGTTCAACATTCTGCTTTTCTGCTTAACACAACTTCACACAGTGGTTTTGTAACTCTAGCCTTTCTGTTAGATCACACCAGTCTGGGAGTTCTCCACTGACCTCTCTCGTGGTGATTTTGTTCACTGCCCTCACTGGATCTCTGGAGAGTGTTCTGTATGAGATCAGCTGTGTTCCTGTTACTCAAACCAGGGCAACAATCCCTGCCTCCAACAATCCCACCACAGACAAAAATCACTCAGGCCATGTCCACACGTAGCCGGGTATTTTTAAAAACGGAGATTTTTCTCTGTGGTTTTCTCCTTTCGTCCACACGCAAACGCAGTTTTGGTCATTAAAAACTGAGCTTTTAGAAAACCAAAGTGTAGATTTTCCAAAACTTCGTTTTCAGTGGTGTTGTTTGTACACGGGGAAGCAGAGATTTTGGCTTGTTGTAACGTCACCTTGTGCCGATGATGTCATTGTCTGTGTGCTCGTTTCCTTGATTTGATGTCAGCTTTGTTTATGAGGATATTTTGTGCAATTGTGGACGTACGTACAGTAAACTAGTGACTGTGTTAAGGTTGGTGTTACTGTGTTACTGGACTTTTTGCATGCGTGTACATACACATGCAGTGACTCACACATTATATTAATGACCAGAGGTGCCTGAATGTACTACTAAGCTCACTGCTGCTACATACTGTACAAAACTCCGACGACACACAGACCCCGCAGACAGCGATGGCGGTTTCGGACGAGACCCGTCAGACTTCTACAATGTGCAACAGGTAATGACGTTTTGTCTAGGCTTCTCATTGGCCCCCTGTTGAATAAGGACGCTCCTAACAGCACTTAACAGGGTGTTTTGAAGTTTTCATGTGGACTAAGATATTATTAAAATGTAGTTTGTGTGGACAGAATTATTTTTTAAAAACGAAAAAGAAAAATCTCAGTTTTTAAAAATACCCGGCTACGTGTGGACATGGTCTCAGATCACACATTATTCTCTGTTCAGATGGTTGATGTGAACCTGCTGCCACAGGATTGGCACGGCCACATTAGATTAGGTTTAACGAATAGGCAGGTGTGTAGGTGTTCCTAATGAAGTGTGCTGGAGTGTTGGTAGAAGTGGTACTAATCAGTGTGACACACAAAGGTTTAAATTGAATTAAATCATAAACTGTGTATGATAAGCATAATCCTATCAATTAGTTTTTTTAATAAATGCAATTTAGTGTGTCAGGGTGTATTAGTGATATGATTCTTTTTCTTCTAGTTTCCAGATATGTCCAGCAGGGGGAGATGTTCCATTTTTAACCTGAACTAAACAAATAAAGAATAAAGGAAAAATGGCAGGAGTGGAATGATGGGAGAAAAGAGATACAAAAAAGTGACAAAGGAGGTATATAAATAGACAAGAAAGTAAAAAAACTGAAGTAAATAATTAAAGAAAGAAAGAAAGGAACATATTATAGTGGAAAGTAAAAAAGATAATCAGGAAAATGTAAAAGGAAAAAGAATAAACTTTATGATTATGTGTCCCAGCAGGAAGGAAGAGAGCCACCTTGTCTGCTGCAGAATAATGAAGGCTGTAAGCATTTGTAAAAACGAAACCAGTGATTAATATGATAATAATAATAATAACTCTGAGTGGTCATGCAGTAATACAAGACTTCTGTTAGATTCAAGATTTCATTTAAATATCCTCATATTAAGCGTGTCCTTGAACTGTAGTTCTGAGTTTATTAGCTTCCATTAAGGTGTCGCTTCACTCTGAGAGGATCTGGAAACTTGTTTCAAAGATGTTTTTATGTGTATAATTTAAATCAGTTAAATAAAAACAAACACTTTAAATGACAGGCTACAGCATGGCACTCACTCTTTCTCTCAGGATTCATGCATTTCTTTTCACACTCTTCAGAATTTTATAACCTTGTGAAATATTTAAAAGATTTAATTATCTTTTATTGTATGAAGGTTTAGACATAAACATAATATATATAGTAGAATAGCAAGGCTGATATGAGTAATAGCCCAAGACGATATTTTAAAATCATACTATGTCTTCCAGTACTTAGTTAGTATTTCTTCTAACACTTGTCCACTTGGTTAAATCCCTTTAGTCACCTTTAGCAGCTGAGTTTCCCATAATGCATTCCTGTTCAATTCATCCGGTAAGTACAGTGGGAGGACCACCACCGATGCTGTTGACCTACAGGGTGCTGGTAGAAATTGGGCTACTGTCGGTCGAAAACTATATGATTATGTGTCCCAAAAAAAGAGAGGAGGAAGGCGTGTTCATATCCAGTGAGATAAGATTAAAGGCAAGATGGGTTACCCTGGAAGAGGAGTTTGACATCTAGTGGTCTGGAGGTGAAAAGTGTATCAGATGAGATTGATGAGTCTGAAGCTGGAAATTGATGGTGTGATGTGCAATGTTGTTAGTGGTTATGTAAGTTAGAAGAGAATGGGAAATTCTGGAGTGAGTTAGATGAAGTGATGCAGAGCATCCCCAGATGTGAGAGAGTGGTACTTGGTGCAGATTGGTGGTAAGGAAGGTGAAGAGGACAAAGGCAGAGCAGAGGATAAAGTGGTGGAAGTTGAAAAAAGAAGAATGTTGTGTAGTTTTCAGGGAGGTGTTGAGACAGGCTCTGGATGGTCAAAAGCTTGTTGACTGGACAATTACAGCGTGATCAAGGTGATCAGGGAGACAGGTAGGAGGGTACTTGGTGTATCATCGGGAAAGGGGACAAGGATGGATAGGATCAAGAATAAGTTCATCAAAGGGACAACCCATGTTAGATGTTTTGGAGATAAAGTCAGAGAGGCCAGATTGAGATGGTTTGGACATGTTCAGAGGAGAGATTGTAAATACATCGGTAAAAGGATGCCGAGGTTGGAACTTCCAGGCAGGAGGTCTAGAGGAAGACCAAATGGATGCAGTGAGAAAGGACATGAAGTTAGTTGGTATGAGAGAAGAGGGCTGGATCTGTTTGGATTACACAGGCCAGGCTGACTGATCTGCACACTGAATTAAATTTTATTCTTGTCGTGACAATTTTTTTTTATTTCACCTAATTTTAAACAAAAACCAAACAACATTGAGTAGAGAAGAAGCAAAAAACGCAGACAGCTCTGCACCAGTGAGAAAGACAGACACCCCACAATGTTCTAACCACAAAGTCCTCAAAGAATCTCTCTTCCCTAATTTCACATGATTTATATACCTAACCAGTACCTCATTGCTCCTGCTTGTTACTTTGTTTGATTCAATATTTATTTAATATTTAATAGATATATTTTAATTTGATGCATTTTATTCATACAGTATTTTCCTATCACCCTGTCATGTCTCAACTGTCCTTAATATGCTGAAAGTCATTTATTGATTGATTGATTGATTGATTGATTGATTATACATTTATTATCCGTTTATGATTCCAAGCTTATACTGTCATAGAATAAGCAGACTTATTTACAGTTAAATACAGGTCAATTCTGCCTGCAGGCTCGTTATTGTAGTTTGCATTGTGACCACTTCATCAGACCATGTACACATACCGCCTTCCATGTCCTCCCCAGAAGCCTTAATCTGGTCCATTTTCACGCGGGCTGATGCAGTGCAACTGGTAATTTGTAACTTTGTAACTCACCCTTAATGGAGTTCAGTTCTTCAGTCAGTGCACTCCTCGATTCTTCTTTAATTACAGTTAAAATGTCACTCTTGAGGGATATAAGAATTTGGGATTTGAGGTCTTCAACGTCGATTTTATCCAATTTTTGGGTAGATGAAGTATCGGCACAGCTTGAGCTTGGCTTACTAATGGGGCTGAGGGCCGAGGATGTGCTGGGCCTAGTGCTGGATGATCCACTGAATAGCCGACAACAAGAAAAGTACTAAACTTGTCACTAAGTTATGATTACGTATTGCTGACCAGTTACTGAAATAAAATGAACATTAAAAAAAGGATTTTAACCTATTAAATGTTATTGTTCAGCGAAAGCCCGACAAAACCTACTCCATAATAGGCTCTATAGCGCCCCTTAGGTACTAAAAAAGTTTAATTTAATTCTGTCCATAGTCAATTTAAGATGCGGTTTCAAAACTTGCAATTTCTAATTTGGGACATAATTGCTCATAACTTCACTTCTACTCAACATTTTCAGTGCATTTTTACCACAGGTTTAACTTCAGGCAAATAACGAAGGACTGGCAATGTTTAATTTAATTCAGTCCAAGCAGTTTTGCGTGATGCTGTGACAGAATCTACTGACAGACTGACAGAAAAGCGTCAAATGATCACAAATGTTCCAATGGTTCTTCTCTTTTGCGCTGCAGGATTATGGGTAATCGTCTCCCATGTTCAGTCTCAGTGCGAGTGCGTCACTCATATAGTCAACATCTGAAAACAAAAGCGAGTGTCATAAGAGAGGTTCCTTGACAAAGAGCCGAGTCTCTCTCTGTCAGAGATACCGCCTGTGTGTGTGTGCATGAGTGTCATAAGAGAGGTTCCTTGTTAAAGAAGTTTTTAAACCGAGCAGCGTTTCCATTAGTGTGTGTGTTTGCACACACACACACTAACGAAAACACTGCTCTGTCGGGATTTATTCCAAAGGTAAAGTGCAGGTTAATTAATATTTTTGGGTTCTGTAACAAATTGTCTGAGTTTCCATAATTTCTTATGGGACAATTTGCTTTAGTATAAAAAGATTTGTGTGTAATTCTGTGTTTTGTCCGGGTTGGATTCCAAAATCTATGGCCACGACAGTTTACAGATACCAGAATTTTTGACAGTGATTTTATTCCATACTGTGCTTCATGAATGAACGTACATGTGAGTGTGTATGTGTCTCGCAATAAGTTTGCTATTAAAAGAGCCGCAGACCTGTGGAGTTGATGAAAAGGCCTTCCAAAATATCCAAATTGTGAAATGCAAATTTCTGTTGACGCTTCCGTCTGCAAGATTTGCTATCCAAGTGAACCCTTTGCTGCTGTATTTTGCATAAGTGCTTTGCATGGATAGATCCCTGCAATGCAGCTTATCTCACTGTAAATTTGTAACTATGAAGAGCTGTCATAGATAGTCCTGCCAGAGTCCCTGTCTGTACTCTGCACAAAATATCCATTGACCTTATCCATTATGAGACTGAGTATACCTAACTGTTTCTTGTTCTGTCGAGGTACCCATGGCACTTCTGAGGTGCCAGCGACCCCGATCTCTCCTCCCCTTTTTGAAAGATGGTGCCTGTGTCGGCGTGCCGTCTATTGCTCTCCTGCCTAATAGTATGGTTGAGTGCGTTGTATTGGAACTGTGGCGCCCTTATAGTTTACGATCGTCAGTCCCTTTTGGATATTCGATCAACATTTTTAAATCTTCATAAGTCGGACATGGAGTGTGTTCTTAACCAACAGTATAGGTACTTTAAAATGGACATTCCGGACTGTATTCGTCGCTGGCCTTTAAACATTACACGGAGGAAACGCAAGAGGAAACGTGGGTGTCGGGGAGGATTTGCAATCAAGTTAAAAGCCCGTCTGCATGCGGGTTATATTTCAATCCCGTTTCCCGAGCCGCTATATGGAGGCTCTGTGGTTTGGCGTCTTGTGGATTAGGCCGCACCGGTGGCTCCGATGTGTCCTCCCCCTGTCTTCACCCTCTTCCCCCCGGCGTGGATTCCCTCGGATCGGCCGATATTTCCGGAGAGCTGGAGCTGCTTCTGGCGTGCTACAGCCGCTGTGTAGAGCCTCTCTCTTACTCGGTAAGAGAGAGGCTCTACACAGCGGCTGTAGCTGTAGCTCCTCCACCTAAGATGGCTTTAATCAATGTTCGTTCAGGAGTAAATAAGTCATTTTTGTTGAATGACTTTTTTTCCATGCAAAATCTGGATTTTATGTTCATTACTGAATCATGGATTAAGCATGGTGATCTCATTCCCTTCTCTGAACTGGTTCCGGTTGACTGTACATTTTTTAACTCCCCCCGTCAAAACAGACGTGGGGGTGGGCTAGTGACTGTCATGAAAAACTCTTATCGTGCGCAGTGTTCCTCTATCTCCCCGGATATTTATACCAGCTTTGAAGCCCAACTTATCCACCTTGACTGGAACGGTCCTATTTGCCTAGGGCTGGTTTACCGTCCTCCACACTCAGATAAGGACTTTCTTCAGCAATTCACTGACTTCATTGGTAACATCGTCACCAAATTTGATCGTTTCTTATGGCTGGGCGATTTTAACATTCATGTTTGCTGTCAGTCAAACCCTCTTTTGAGGGATTTTCTTAATTTAATGGAGGCTTTTAACCTGACACAGTGGGTTAAAGGTCCCACTCATATACATGGACATACTCTGGACCTTATCCTCTCTTATGGTGTTGATATCACTGATGTTATTGTTTCTGATTATATGCTTTCTGATCATAAGCCTGTTTTATTTTCCTTGTGTCTTCCAAGCCTTCCTCTTGCTTCTTCCAAAGTGACATCCCTGTCTAGGTTTTATTCCCCTAGACAGTTTATTTAACATCAATTTTAGTCAGTGACAAAGTCTTGCTCCCATCTACTTTTGGACTCCCCGTTATCAGACTTGGATGCGGACGAACATCTTTGGTCAGTCTCAAGGCTGTTTAAATGTGCTTTATAAATAAACTAAACCTAAACCTAAACCTTCTACCCTCCAGACATCATGCCCCACTTTTGGAGATCTTGCTGCAAGGAGGCCTTTGGCTTGCTGATGAGGTTGTATGTGCTTGCGTGGGATGTGTGTGCTGACTGGAGATGTTTCTACTTGATGACCAAAAAGATGGTCTTGCATTCTGTGAATGTTTCTTGGATGGTTTCTGTGATGCTTGGAACCTCAGTCACTCAATAGTTTAGGACTGAAATTTCCACACACATTTTTGTACCTGAGCCTGGTTGAAATCATAAAGCCTTCCTGATTTGACCAGAGCATTAGATGGCAAACGACTCATGAGACTCAGAGCCAGGGTTCAGTAGGAGAATGTGGAAATAAAATTTAAGGCCACTTCATGGCCTTCATAGGGAAAATTTTTATTGAATTTCAATTATATTTTAGGAATTTAGTACTCTAAGTAAGCCAATGTCCAGTTTAAAGTAAGTTTAATGTTAATTACTCTGAAGGCCTCTATGATAGAACCATACCAGAAAAGAACAGGGCCTGCAGGCACTCAGTTTGGGGAAATTGAAAATACATGGGCAGGAGGTAGAGATTTTAACTGTAATTAAAGAAGAATTGAGGAGTGCACTGACTGAAGAACTGAACTCTATTAAGGGTGAGTTACAGAGTTACAAATTAGCACTTGCACTGCATCAGCCCGCGTGAAAATGGACCAGATTAAGGCTTCTGTGGAGGACATGGAAGGCGGTATGTGTACATGGTCGGATGAAGTGGTCACAATGCAAACTACAATAACGAGCCTGCAGGCAGAATTGACCGAACTGAAATGCAGGGATGATGATATTGAAGGGAAAATGCGGAGATGTAACATTCGAATTCTGGGTGTTCTGGAAGAACCAGGGTCAAGCACCACCGTGTCGCTAAATTACTGACCGAAGTTCTGCAGATGGACAAGGACCTCCTTATTGACCATTCATATAGAAGTTCCGGGCCCAAAAACCAAGGAGGAAAACCTTTGTTACCAAGTTACACTACCATCAGGATTGTATGGAGGTACTGCGCTGTGCCTCCATACAGCGCTTTAACAGGGAGCAAATAGCCATATTTCGCGATTACACTCCGAGTTTGGCCAAGGCTCGTGTGGCATTTACTGAGGTTAGAAAACTCTTATGAGGACAGGACAGTGTGAACTTCGGCATTTTGTATCCTGCATGACTCCGTATCACTTATAAGGGAGAGGACACATCCGGATAAAGCCATGCACTATGTTGAGCATAGTGTTATTACTCCTGCAGAAGCCAGTCCTTAACTCCTGAAGGATGTTCACATTTCATAACATTGGCACATGGATGATGAACGCAGTACTGACTTATAAAACTAGTTAGTGTAATTATATTGAAGTTTCCTTAAAGACCCATCTATGGGGGCAGATTATTTCATTATTTCAAAATAAGGAGACCACCGAACAATTTACAAAATTAGCAGATAAGATAAAGGAATTGGATTCAATATGCAGTGTGTCTCCTACACCAACTATACTTAAAGAATGCCTACTATTACAAGCAGAATATAATTTAATTTCGACAAAACAACCAGACTGTTTAGACTGTTGGCCAATCTGTTGTGGCAGTGATCGGCTAAAGAAGCTATACCCAAAATAAAAAATGGTCATGGTATAAAGTGTACTGATAACTTAACAATCAATAGCTGTTGCCTCCACTATTATAATATTACCAGGATAGCATTCTTTCACCTCAGAAATATTGCCAAGATAAGAAATATACTGTCGCTAAACGATGGAGAAAAACTAGTTCATGCTTTTATCACCTCTAGGTTGGACTATTGTAATGCCTTACTGTCTGGTTGTTCAACTAGGT